>JADBJO010000437.1:340000-342500 GCA_016801955.1 Conus betulinus
GCACGCACACACACACACACACACACACACACACACACACACACACACACACACACACACATTCACACCACAATCACATTTGTTTCTTTTGCACACATCCGACCCTGATCTTTCTTACGGCTCGCTGCGTCTGATCTGTCGGGTCCAGAGCTCTGATCATATGGAGAACGAAGAAACTTGTAACGTTTGCAAAGATCTTTTATTAAGCGTGTATTCATGCGCTTTTTTGTGTTTCAGAGTTTCCGAGTTAAAACTCTAAGAATATTGCGTGTGTGTGTGTGTGTGTGTGTGTGTGTGTGTGTGTGTGTGTGTGTGTGTGTGAGAGAGAGAGAGAGAGAGAGAGCGTGCATGCGTGCGTGCGTGTGCGTACGTGTGTGTGCGCATGCGTACATGCGTGCATATGTGTGTGTTTTGACTTTTTTGTTCCGTTTAACGTTTGCTCACTTTAAACAGAAAAAGAGGATGGTGTGTGTGTGTGTGTGTGTGTGTGTGTGTGTGTGTGAGAGAGAGAGAGAGAGAGAGAGAGAGAGAGAGAGAGGGAGAGCGCATGCTTGCGAGCATTCCCAACCTGAACAGTGAATTAACCATCCGGTCAAACACCCTGAAATGAGTGGGGTGGAGGGGAACCCCCCCCCCCCCCCACCCACCCACCCACCGGCGTCCCCTCTTAAACCCATTATTTCCATAGTTTCAGCATAGATCACAGGATTTTTTTTTCTTTTGCTGTCGAACACATTTTAAAAAAAATTCCAGACCTTATAAGATAAAAGGTTTATAAGATAAAAGTCAAAATGTCACAACTTTGTTTCTGAAAAATTTTTGTTTTCAAAATGGCGGAGAGAGAGAGAGAGAGAGAGAGAGAGAGAGAGAGAGAGCCGTCGTACAACGTTATAATTTTGCTTTAAGTGATGGGATTGAAAAGCCCTATCCAAACTTTGGCATTCTTACTCTTACTCATAGCATTTAAAAAAATGCATTTGAAAAGTTGATCAACCCCAATTGGGGTTATTTACGGGCGTGTGTGTGTGTGTGTGTGTGTGAGTGTGTGTGTGTGTGTGCTTGTTTGCGTGCGTGCATGTGTGCTTGAGTGCGTGCGTGCGTGCGAATGCACATGTTAGCTGGCGCGCGCGCGTGAATATGTGTGTGTGTCATTCATTTAACGTCTTTTTCCACTAATCGTGATATTAGACGAACACCTGAACGTGTGTGTGTGTGTGTGTGCGCGCGTGTGTGTGTGTGCTTTGTGTGTGTGTGAATGAATGATTTGAGATTTACGGTGTTTCAATACTTTAGAACCCTTTCGCTGCCTGGGAATTAAGGTTAAAAGTTAGATCCTATTTCAGTATTTGCCAGGTTTTTTTTTTTTTTTTTTTTTTTTTAAACGGGCATACATTCTCAAACATTTCTACTGACTTTCTTACTGACGAAAACGAGATTACCAACTATCAATAGAATCTAGAGACCTCACCTCTATGAAAATATCCTCTGTTTTGTAAGCGGTATAGCGAGGTAAATTCCGGACTTCCCCACAATGAGTATACTCGTCGGCCATGGCAGCGAAGCGTATACGTCCTTGTAGCCGAGTTATCTCGTTCAGTTAGGCAGGGAACGGGTTTTTAAGAAAGGAAGAATGCGAGGAATATCATTGAACAATGTGAAATGGAAGGACAGGATGTGTGTGTGTGTGTGTGTGTGTGTGAGAATAATAAGAAGGGGTGTTTATTTGCTTTTATTCATACTCAGAAGGGGTGTTTATTTTGCTTTATTCATACTCAGTATTGCGGTTTGTGGTATGCCAGTTTGGCTTGACTGAGCTGAAATGAAACACACTGAAAAAACTACTGTCAGAAACAATACTATATAACATGAATGTTTTGATTGGAAAGAAAATGATGATACGTTTGATTTGGATTTGAGAGTGACGTTTACAAATTTGCACACTGAAAAAAAAAAAAAAAAACGGGATTGCATATAGTCCCTAATTATTTTGAATTCGGGACACAATTTGGTATCGACATTGACTTCGTTTTATTGTGTGCTATTTGTGCATCATCAGTTGAAAAACTACATTAAAAAGAGCGGGAGCTTTAAAATCAATATCTTCTCTAGCAAAAGGTACAAGGCAATATCGCGACATCTTGAGTTTTGGACTCTAGAAACTAACGGGTTGGATGAAATGGGAGCATAAAGTGAAAACTATATCACAGAAACTTGTTTTTACGAAAAACCAGTAAGTTTAAAGGATACCAAACTGAAATGGTTCCGAATGCAGGGTTTGTCCATAGGACACTGCCAACATGAGGAAACAGGACGTGCCGTTAATATCTTTGCAGCGTCTGTGCTGAACGATAAACAAGTAGGGTAACTCTCGCTCCCACAAGAAAACATAACTCCATTGTTTATCATTTATTATTCCCTGCCTCATTGTTTAATTTCGTTTCTGTACTGAAGAAAACAGATTCTGTTGAGCATATTTTATGGAAGTCATTTCAAGCAACTG
>JADBJO010000437.1:352500-360000 GCA_016801955.1 Conus betulinus
GAATAAACATCCTCCTAGCAACTTGTGTCTTGTAATTTGTGACTGAAATCAGTCTACTGTCAGATCAACTTTTGCCTTTGGCTATATTGACATTTAAGAAAATAAAAAACAGAAAGTACATTTTTTGTAGGTCTTAAATAATTCACACACACACACACACACACACACACACACACACACACACACACACACACACACACACATATGCGCACGCATACGCGAACGAGACATTCAGAGGGAAAACCGGTCTTACTGTGTACAAGAAGGTCGAAGAAAAAAAAAAGAGAGAGAGAGAGAGAGAGAGAGAGGGACAGACAGAGACATAAACAGAGACAGAGAGAGAGAGAGAGAGAGAGAGAGAGAGAGACAGACAGACAGACAGACAGACAGACAGACAGACAGAGACACAGACAGACAGACAGACAAACAGGCAGACACAGAGACTAACAAGCAAAACAAACAGACCCAGTCTTGTTACGGACAGAGACAGGTCAGTGTTGCGTACTTCAGTTCCAGATTTTCAGTCCAATTTGGAGAAAAAAAAAAATCAGTATGTCTTTGTATCCTGGTGAGTGAACAGTACCTTCATCCACTGTTTCCCATTCCTGATCTTACCTTGTCACCCCCACCCCCCTCCCTCCCTTCCCACGTCTCCGCTTCTCCCCCCCCCCCCCCCCCCGCCCCCTCTCTCTCTCTCTGTCCCCCCATTGCCCCTCATCCTAAAGACTGGTGGTACAATTACAACGTTCTCCCTGTGTGCCGGAATTCAATACATTTCTGATCACGCGCTGACCCCCCCCCCCCTTCTCCCCAACCCCCCCTCGCCTAACTTCCCCCAACTTCCCCCCCCCCTCCTCCCCTCTCCCACTTTCTTCTGTACCGTCGGAGTTATATCCTCTATTTGCAAGTTTATCGAGAGTGTCTCCCCTTTGTAAATATTTGATTATCTCCCTTTTGCTGGCGAGGATCAGGTGCTGGGTTAAGGGGGTGCGGTGGGGGCACAGAGAGAGAGAGAGAGAGAGAGGAGGGAGGTGGTAGTGCGCGGGGGAGGGGGGGGGGAGGGGCGGCATCGAAGGCGATCGGCCTTTATTGAGAAGTGAGGCAGCGGGAGGGAGGGGGAGGGGGATTGGGGAGGGAGGGAGAGGGGGATAGTCTGGGACTGTTTGGACACGGATTAATGACCAGTTTTTGATATGATTTTGCCGAAGGGAACTGCGAAGACCGAGCGGGGCCTTTGATATAATTGTACTGTGCCCGGAATGAAGTGGTAATAAGACAGTAACCCCTTTGCGAATGGAGTGCTTGCTCGATGAAAGAGTCAGGGAAGAAGGGTTGGGGACAGTGGTGGGAGGGGGGGGGGGGGGGGGGGGGGGGGCATTAAGGAAGGGATGGTGGGGATGGGGAGATGGGGATGATGAGATTGGCTGGGGAAAGCTGGATACGGAATGAGTGATTACCATTTTCGGTGTGTTGGGTAAGGTTTATCTAATGTCACGGAGGTTACCCCCCCCCCCCCCCCCCCCCCCCCCCGTGGAAACTGATGTTCCATTCTCCACCCCATTCTTTCTTTTTCTCTCTCCCCAACCTCCCGCTTCACTTACCCCTCAGTGCCTCCCCCCCTTCCCCCGTCTTTCTCTCTGTTGTTTGTCTGTCTGTCTCTCTGTGTCTCTCTGTCTCAGTCTATGTCTTTCTGTTTTTCTTTCTGTCTATCTGTCTCTGGTCTCTCTCTCTCTCTCTCTCTCTCTCTCTCTCTCTCTCTCTCTCTCTCTCTCTCTCTCTTCAAACTTACCTAAACTGTAACTTTGAAAGATTTAGGATTTGTTCATTTAGAACAAGTTCAGACCGATTAATAGTATTTATTTTCAGGTGTATTGAGTTTGGAATTCGTTCGCTGATTTTCGTCTCAGTAATCTGTTTCATATGTATGCGACCCCCAACCCCTCCCAACAGCCTCATTCTCTGCAGGTTCCCACTCTGTTTCATTGGGAATCTTTATTCGTATTAAAAATTGATTCCCGAGTGAGCAGGTCACATGGGATCGGGACATGAACTTGTTTGCCTGTCAGTCTTGTTTGTGTGTGGATGGAAGATGGATGGAAGATTAGGAACATGAAATAAAAGGAAAGGATACTGATTCAGAAAGTTAAGCTGTTTAACTTCTCTCTTTGTTTTGTCATCTGTCTCTCCCGGGAGAAGGAAACGGATTGCAAGAGGTACTGAGCACAAGCTGAAATAACCGTTCAGCACACAAAACTGAGGACAGAAGAATGCTGGCTTCTCACTAGTTCGAAATAGACATGTGGATTTTGGCCACACACACACACACACGCACGCACGCACGCACGCATGCACGCACGCACGCGCACACAAGCACACACACACGCGCACACACACACACACACACACACACACACACACACACACACACACACACACACACACACACACGTCGTCTTCAGACATAGCGAACAGCAGAAATAAAAATTCCTGAAAACGATACACTATACGTGATACATCTGTCAGTGGTGTGTGAACAACAGAAATGAAATTTCCTAAAAATGATACGCCATACGTGATATATCTGCCTGTGGCATCTGAGCAACAGAAGTAAAATTTCCTGAAAACAATACTCCACACCTGATATTATATCTGTCTGCGGGGACTGAATAACAACATTGTTTAAACAAACAAACAAAAACAAACAAACAAAACGTTTTGATCTATATATATGAATAATCAATTTCCCCACGCGCTGTTTCGTACGTTCACTGACATTATTTGACTTCTGTCCCTTTTATTCATATATGTTAACTCCATTTCTTTTGGTGCTACACGATGCGTTGAATTCTGTAAGCTTCCTTTGGAGTTGATGATGACCACCAGCAGAGTCCTCTACCTGCTGGCTGCAGGTCCCAGTGCTGCCAGTGACGCCACCAAAATGTGGAGGAGAATTACAAAGGATTCGCGGGGAAATTGTTAGCTGAGGGGAACGGCTTTCTATTTAGCCGCATGGGGGACGGTAGTGAGAAAGCGAGATCAGTGAACCCAGGAGAAAAAAGAATAGGTTGTTAGACAGCCTGGCTGTACATACATCTGCTGCTTTGGGCCGATAGGGGGTGGGGGTGGGATAGGATGGGGTGGGGTGGGGTGGGGGGAGGGGGTTGGAACAGAAGGAAGGTGGGACAGAAGAGAAATTGGACAGGGATGTGAAGGGTTTGGGGGGATTTTATGGAAAACGAGTCCCTGTCTCCCCACAACAACCTCGGATGAAGAAGAATTCGTCGATATTTTTATCCAAGAATTGCCTGTTTCCGTTATCATCATCATCATCATCATCATCATCATCATCATCATCATCATATATTATCATCATCATCATCATTATTATCATTATCATTAGTATTATCATTATTATTGTCGTCGTCGTCATCATCATCATCATCATCGTTATCATCATCATCATCATCATCACCATCATCATCAGAGAGAGAGAGAGAGAGGAGAGAGAGAAGAGAGAGAGAGAAGAGAGAGAGGAAGAGAGAGAACAAACAAAAAGAGAAAATGGACGCGAAATAAACACAAACAAACAAGAGAAAAATCCAGTATTTCTGTATCCCCACTGGTGTAGTACAAAGTCATCAGTTTTCACTGTCACACACACACCACCCGCCACACCTCTTCTCTCCACACTCCACCCTCCGCCCCCTCCCCATTCCCTTTCCGCCACATTTCCGTCTGGTTCCTCTCTCTCTCACCCTCTGTCCATGGGACTTGGTATCTTGATGCCTTGGTCTGTTGGTGCAGAACTATAGCAACCTCCAGTTGTGCGACGGAATTCAGAACAGTTCTGTGGAGCACGCACCGCCTAGCTCTGTCGGCACCCCACCCCACCCCAACCCTCATCATCATCATCATCATCATCATCATCATCATCATCATCATCACCACCATCATCATCATCCCTTGCCCTCTTCTTCTTCGCCCCCCTCTCTCTCTCCCCCCCCCCCCTCTCTCTCTCTCTCTCTCTCTCTCTTCCTTCCCAGTGCCTTTGCATTTAGTGTAAATATTTAATTATCTCCCTTTTGGTCGCGAGGATCAGACGGTATTGGGTGCAGGGGAGATGGGGGAGGGGAGGGGGAATTGGGGTGGAGGAGGAGAGGAGAGGAGAGTGGAGCGGGGATGGGGGAAATGGGGATATGGGCGCGGCATCGAGGGTAATCAGCATTCGTTCAGAAACGATGCAGTGGGGGGGGGGGGGGGGGGGGGGGGGGGGGGGGGGGGGGGGGGGGGGGGGGGGAGGGGCAGTCTGCAGGCCTTTCAGGGACTGTTTGGGCACGGATTAAATGACCTGTTTGATATCATTTTGCCGGACGGAAATACGAACAGCGACGGGGATTGATATGATTTACCCGTGCCCAAACTGCGAGACAATGGGGCAGTACCCCCCAGCCCGAATGGACCGACTCTGATATGAAGTGGTTAGGGTTTGCGGGGACTGGACAAGGAAGCTGGATGCTCAATGGGTCAGGGGAGCTGGATACTCTCAGTGAGCCAGGGAAGCTGGATATTAGTGGGCCGTGGAAGCTGGATACTCAGTGGGCCAGGGAAGTTTGATACTCAGTGAGCCAGGGAAACTGGATACTCAGTGGGCCAGGGAAGCTTGATAATCAGTGGACCATGGAAGCTAGATACTCAGTGGGCCAGGGAAGTTTGATGCTCAGTGAGCCAGGGAAACTGGATACTCACTGGGCCAGGGAAGCTTGATAATCAGTGGGCCATGGAAGCTAGATACTCAGTGGGCCAGGGAAGTTTGATGCTCAGTGAGCCAGGGAAACTGGATACTCACTGGGCCAGAGAAGCTTGATAATCAGTGGGCCATGGAAGCTAGATACTCAGTGGGCCAGGACATTTGATACTCAATGAGCCAGGGAAATTGGATACTCAGTGGCCAGGCAAGCTGGATACTCAGTGGGCCAGGCAAGCTGGATACTCAGTGTGACTGGTTCTGTTTTCTGCGTGTTGTTGTGAATGGGCCAGGAGATGTCATGATACAGAGTTTTATCACACAAACCGTCGTTCCAGCCTGCTGTTTATGTTGTTCCAGTACTTCAGGCATTTCTATTGTATGCAATTTTGAGTGAAAAAGTATTAATGAACACAGATTATCTGTATGATATTTAGTGACTCACTGACTGTTGGCTGGGTGTGTGAGTTAAGAAAGGATAAACACCGATGACGACGACAACGACGACAAGAACAGTAGTGACTAATGTTAATCGTTTGTTTGACTTTGAAAGTTGGTTACTTTAGCCATAAAATGGATATTTTCTCAGCTCTCTCACAGCTTGATGTTAACGTAGCCACCCTCTTTTCTGGTTCTGTCATCCAGATCTTGCATGGCTGGTTGTTAAATGTACTCCTGAATATTTGTTTACACTGACAATGTCCGAACTGGTATCGTCAAAACATCACTGAAGGTGAAAGATCATCACCGTTTTTCGATTAAAACGATATTTGTTTGCTCTGGGTTGACTGTAAAATGTGTCGTTTTAGATGTGTTGTGCGTTGCATTGGGTTTTCAAGCGGATGACACTATTTGCAAGCTGTACGTCATCGTCACAAATACTAGTAACAGCTGCTCGGTGATACCAAATGATACGTGGATTCCATAAGTGCAATCACTTACAATATATTTGCTTCATTATATTTGGTTCATTCCTACGTGACCAACCGGGGCGGAGGGGAGTGGAGGTCGGGTGCGGAGCTTATTTCACATTTTTCAAAGATTGCGTGCGTATTATTAGTTTTTTCTGTTAAGTCACCGATTGTTCGATCAAGAGCATTCGAAGTGATCAGCGTACATGGCGTTTGGTGCGCTGGCGTTACTTTGCACTGTGTGTGTATGTGTGTGTGTGTGTGTGTGTGTTTAGAAAGGCTCCTATTCGTTTCAGTGTTCAGGGCCATGCAGGTAACTATATAATCCGAGGGACATTTTTTGTGTAAGCCCTGCTCACACTATTCTTTGGGGTTTTTTTTTTTTTTTTTTTGCCTTTGTAGTTCCTTCTCGTAATTCTCTTATTTTAAAACTAAACTATGCAGTCTGTTGCGTTTGTTAAAAAAAAAAAGATGTTCGCCAGTTATTATCAAGGGTATAACACTGACAGTGACCATTCATCAGAATACAAAATGTTTCCAGAAATGTAATTGATTTTTGTTTTACAAGAGAGAGAGAGAGAGAGAGAGAGAGAGAGAGAGAGAGAGAGAGAGAGAGAGAGATTACATTACTACCTTTAGACTCACCCACGCACATACACTCACCCACGCACATACACTCACCCACGCATTCCCGTATATCTGCCTTTGTGTTCTTTAGTCCCATATTGTTCGGTTCATAACACACACACACACACACGCACGCACGCACGCACACACACACACACACACACACACACACACACACACACACACACACACACACACACACACCATGCATGCGTTAAGAAAAAAGATCCATAGAAGTGTGTCAGTCTTTGTGCTCTAGATGGAGAATTTGAGCTTGAATTTCTCACCCGGATACTTCTATATTTGTAAACCTTGCTGATAAGATACACACTCTTTCCATCTCCCATGTCTCTTCCTTTTTGCCATCTCTCCCCCACCCTCCTCACCCTCCTCGTACCCTCCGCCCTCCCTCCCTCCCCACGTTTCTCCTCCGCAAACTTCTGGTGATGTATTAGTTACAAACTCCTCGCTGTGTGCCGCTGGAATTCAGCGCATTTCCCCCCAAATACCACATCGCGGTTGCCCAGCACCTTGGCAATTATATCCTCTATTTTTAAAGTTTATCGAGATATTGTCTCCCCTTGGTAAATATTTATCTTTTAGGTGGCACACGCCTCGGGTGATGGCATTGCGAGGGGAGGGCCTGGCATCGAGAGTAATCAGCATTCATTTGAGACGGGGGGGGTGGTGGGGGGGGGGGGGGGGGGTTGGCCTTTCAGGGACTGTTTGGGCACAGATTGATGACCACTTTGATATTATTTTGCTGGACAGAAATGGGTAGGGGCGGCGGGCTTGCGGGCAATGATACCGTTTGGCTGTGGGGTCCGATTTGAGAGATAATGAGACAGTGGGGGCCGGGGAAGCTGGATACTCGATGACTGGTTCTATTTTTAGTGTCTGGAGCATGGTTTACCCAGTGTCACGGAACTTGCTCGTTCCCGCCCCCCCCCCCCCCCCTTTTTTTTTTTTTTTGTTTATTTTATCCATCTTTTGTTTGTTTATTTTTCTAAACTTAAAACAAGAACTTTGTTTTCGTAGGGCTTTACAGTGTGCCACATATTTATCAGTGTAAACTGGCTGATTACTTCTATTAGAAATAAAAGGGTTTGGGTGTGAATTGCTTATTTTGAATTAAAGCGATTTGGTTTTTTAAAAAAAAGGTGTGGTTAAACTGTGTTTTTTTTTTTTATATTTCGATTGAAAAAAAACACACATGTT
>JADBJO010000437.1:367500-370000 GCA_016801955.1 Conus betulinus
ATCTTTGGAATTAGGTGTAGATGGATTGTGATACTTGCCACAGTACTTCGAAATAAAAGAATACACAGAGAAAAGAAACTGGACAGTGCTAAAGTACAGTGAACAACACTCAGCAAACACATTATTATTTTAAAAAAAAAAAAAAAAATGGTTGCATTCGTTATGTTTAGGCCTTTATAAACTCTGTGGAAGTTTTCTCTAAATGAGGAAGCTGTGGGGGTTATTGAATGCTTACGATATATAGTAATGTGGAGAGAGAGAGAGAGAGAGAGAGAGAGAGAGAGAGAGAGAGAGAGAGAGACAGAGAGACAGACAGACAGACAGACAAACAGAGAACTCTCTGAGGATAGCTTGTGATGTTATGGAACCATTGAATAGAAATGTATTGTTTTTGAGAGAGAGAGAGAGAGAGAGAGAGAGAGAGAGAGAGAGAGAGAGAGTCACCACAATCCATAAGGACGTTTCAAGGAAATTGCTTTTTTTTTCTTTGAGAATGGAAGAAAGGGAGGGGAGGAAGAGGCAGAAATCTGTTTTGTTTGTTTTCCGTTTATTTGTTCCTCTGTTGCGCAGTTTTTTGTGTTTTTTTTTTTTTTTTGTTGTTTTTTTTTACCAAAAGTCTCTTCCAACCAGAACTTTTTTTCCCTTATGCAGCCGCCCCCTCATCCACACACATATCTCACCCACCAGTCCCTGTTAGTTAATCCAGACCCAATGCTGGCCTCCGCGGACTGCCGACGACGACGGTGAATGATGGAATGTAAATCAAGGCACTGTCGCTGGCAAGCCCTCCACCCCACCTCCCATTCCACCTTCCTCTCACTGCTTCCATCCCCCCCCACCCCTTCCTCTTCCTCTCCGGCCCCCCCCCTTCGCCCCCACCCCCCCCGTAGCAATTGACGCCATCAAAAACTAATATGCTGCCGGGCAGAGTTTGGCAGTCTGTCAGAGCCCCCAGTTTCATTTCAGCGGGACCTGCAACGCTTGGAGAGCCAGCCCCCCCCCCCCCCCCCCCCCCCCCCCCCCCCCCAGAGAGCGGCGGACCCAGGGAAAATATTTGAGCCCACCCCCCCCCCCCCCCCCCCATCCCTACCCACCCTCCCCCCACCCCCCCCCCCTCCTCCCCCCCCCCCCCCCCCCCCCCCCCCCCCCCCCCCGAGCTGCCCTCCTCGCACCCCAACCCGTGGTCTCTCCTCCCCTCTCCCGGCGGGAGAAGGAGAAAATCATTTGCAATGACTTATCGCCACATTAATCGAAACTCGCGTTCTTCCTCTCAGCTCCCCTTTTTGCTCATATTGCTTCAAGACTCCAAATCCCTTCCCTCCTCCGTCCTGCCCCCCCCCCCCCCCCCCCCTCCCCCTTCCTCCCCCGCCGATCCCTCTTCCGCCTCCTCCCCTCCCCTCTCCCCTTTTCCATCCTTCTCGGTCTCTCCCGTTGGCTTCATATTGCTTCAAATTCCTCCCAACACCCCCCTCCCCCCCCCCATCCCCTTACCGTCAATGACGTCCGTCAACTCTCGTCCCTCTTCTTCTCTCCCCCCTCCCCTTTTCTCCTCCCTCTGTCCATCCTCCCCTTCCCCCTCCCTCTTTTCGCTTCATATTGGTTCAGATTCTGGCAGGATTTGCTTTCATTCCTTTTGCCCTCTCCCTCTTTTTTTTATGGATTCCTTCTGAGATTGCGGGTCGAGTCGGAGAGAATATGTGACATGATGGATTTGCGGCGCCATCACTGCAGTGGTTGTGGTGATTTGTTCGTCCTTATGGCTATCAATTTTTTCTGTTCCAATAACTTCATGGAGTTGGGGGTGGGGGTAAGTCGCGAGCTGCCCCCCTCTGCCCCCCCCCCCCCCCTTCCCCACTTCCCTACCTCCGTCCCCTAGGCTTTTGTGTGGTAGTATTGATTAGGGATTTGGGGAGGGAGGGAGGGAGGGAGCGAAGGAAAGGGGGAGGAGCATATTTTTTCAGTGTTAGCATTTGCGGGCTTTTTTTCTGCTGGTCGGGGTTTTTTAGGACTAGACCATTTTACAGCCGATTTGGGCGAAAGCTGGCGCGCCGTTGCCTGTCGCTTGTGGTTCTGATGTGTGATTGGATCCATTCACATTTAACGTCCGACACTCACCACCTACGTACAACCAACGCGGATATGGCAGACAGGAACAGAACTAGTCCCCGGGGAACAAGGGGGGGGGGGGGGGGTGGTTCCATTTAGCTGAAGTGTGAACATGTTCTCTGAGGTTACGTAGGAAAAGAGAGAGAGAGAGAGAGAGAGAGAGAGAGAGAGAGAGAGAGAGAGAGAGAGAGAGAGAGAGAGAGAGAGAGAGAGAGAGAGAGACAGACACACACACACACACACACACACACACACACAGCGAGAGAGAGAGAGAGATGAACGCCATGCGCTTGGTAGGTAGATAAGCGTTCGATAGTGAGTGCACGTTGTGGTATATCGTACACATTTGATGCTAAACTTTGAGGCAGACACCCTACTTCAGACAGCATTGGTG
>JADBJO010000437.1:375000-377500 GCA_016801955.1 Conus betulinus
AAATCGGTCTTTTCAAGACTTAGACGTGGCATCAGGTAGAATATACCCGAACAAGGTCTGCTGTGTAACGAGCTGCAAAGTGCTCATGTCCAATGGACCGTCTTGCAGCTCCCAACCCTCTGTAAGAACATGCATCATAGTGAGTGGCTCATCACTTAGTTTGTTCCAGGAAACCTACTCGCCTTTTAAATGATGATACGGGTGCGCGTAACTGAGTGGCCTGTGTGTGGTAGAAGGCATTGCAAATCAAATGTTGTAGACAGGTGACGTGCGTTTCGTTACAGGTCACGAACAAAGCGTTTCCCCAAAAAGTCCGAATATTAATAAAAATCCTGTTGCTTTATGTGATTGTGTTGATGTGTGCATTGGTCACCCGACGCAAACAGTTACCAGTACTCGTTCTTCGTGTTCATTGTCCTGAATGTTTTTTTTTTTTTTGTTTTGTTTTGTTTTGTTTTTTTTGCTTGAAGAAGACCAAAGAGGTCGAAACGCGTCGTGTTTTGTCTTTTGATTTGTTTGTCCCCTGTTGTTCGGCCGGAATAATGATAAGTTCTCTTTAAAATTGGTTTCCGTTTCCGCCTGCAATTACCTCACTATGGTACGAAGTTGATTCGTATTGGCTGCTACACTTCATCGCTTTGTATTGTTCGCTTCACGTCCATTTTTAGTTATGTGCGTGTGATTGTTATTCGGCTTCCCCCACGTCTTAACCCCTCTTCGTCTTTTCACCACCTGAACAATGCTGCTAGTTTGAGAAGATAGGTGATAGCTCGTGCTTTTGTTTTCCATTGTCCAGAATGTCGTTTATCTTGCCTGAAGAAGACCAAAGAGGTCGAAACGCGTTGTATTTTGTATTGTAATTTGTTCGTCCCTTTTGTCCGGCGGATCAATCTTAATTTCTCTTTGAAATTAGTTACCAGGGCGTTTCAATCATTGCCTTGACCTGTTAGTCTTTGGGATGCCGTTCCAGACACATGGACAACTATGTTGCTGCTATCTGAGTGTTCATTATGGTATTTCAGTGACAGGCACGTGAATAACAATGTTGCTGCTATCTGAGTGTTCATTACGGTATTTCAGTGACAGACCCGTGAATAATGATGTTGTTGCTATCTCAGTGTTCATTACGGCATTTCAGTGACAGACCAGTGAAGAATAATGTTGTTGCTATCTCAGTGTTCATTACGGCATTTCAGTGACAGACTCGTGAACAACAATGTTGCTGCTATTTGTGTGTTCATCACATTTAAGTAACAGACTCGTGAATAACAATGTTGCTGCTATTTGCGTGTTCTTCACACACGTGAACAACTATGTTGCTGCTATTGGATTGTCCATTACGGCATTTCAGTGACAGACACGTGAACAATAATGCTTCTGCTGTCTCATGTGCGTCGTGGCAATTTAGCAGCAGGTAACGGCAAAGAGATTCAGACTCATCTGCATATGCGTTGACCTGAGAGCAAAGGGGGCAAAAAATCCCGACGCTCCCTTCACTCACCAAGTGTTACCTAAGCTCGAACCCACTATCCTTTGAGAATTGAGTGTTCCAACCACCGGAGTTTGAACCTTCATATCAAACTGTGGCCAAATAATATTTCAAACACCTGTGCCCTGCTTGTCCCCGAGGGGATACCAGGGGGCTGTCCCAGAACAAAGAGTTCCTCTCCCCCTCGTTCCGCCAGCCCTGTCTCCTCCCCCTTACGAAACAACCTTATTTAACTACAGATATAGCCCCTCCACCTGTCTCTGCTACCGTTTTAAAGTTTGCCTTATTAAATGAATGCTGAAAACAAATCTACACATTTAATCGTTTGGGCAGGCGATCCACGTCTCAAAAGATACATCTGACCACACTACGAGAAAATACGTTGGTGTAAGCTTTAACATCCCAAAACACCCAAACAGCAGGTTAAACTCTTGAAAGTAACCTGGGCCAAACCATATGGTCAAAAACACAAAAAAAAAAAAAATCTGTACGTTGATTAAATTGCCTTATGTAGAAATTAGCCGACGGAACGTTTTCTTCTGTCATAACATCCCCGTCACCAAAATGATTTGTCTGACTTTTTCAAAAACATAGAACATAAAGCCGTTGCATCAAAGACTACTCATTCATTGTCTTTGTCTTGAAAATACCCTTAACCTAATCAAACGATCAAAAGTATATATACTGCTCATGAAACTGCAACATCGGAAATACCTGACCGTCCATTGCCTTGTCATGACAAACGCCCTAAAACAAAACAGATCGCCAAAAGAACTGCACATTGCGCTGCAACATCTGAAATACCCGACACATATGATAATTGTCTTGAAAATACCCCTAATCAGAACAAATGACCCTGAGTCTTGTACACGATGCCCGAATATCTTAAATACTCGATAGAATCATTTTTCTTTCTCTGGAAACTGTTATCCAGGCAACATTGTCACAACGAAATAAAAAAAGTGTTCTACTTTCTCCAGAGTACGCCGTCTTTGGAATACCTTTAATTAG
>JADBJO010000437.1:382500-387500 GCA_016801955.1 Conus betulinus
CCCCCCTTTACCTTAACCCCCCTGCGCAATATATAGATAAACGTAGCAGCACGTGCGACAAATCTCCCAGCACGAGCGATAAGAACGGCGAGGGGAGGCGTGCTGACAATCGGGGCTTATGATGCTCATCTGAGGCAACACCTCCCTCCTGCTTCTCTCTATCGCCGGCCATCTCTCGACAACTGTGTGCTCCCCCCCCCCCCCCCCCCCCCCCCCCCCCCCGTATCCCCCCACACCCACACCCCACCAAACCCTCGTCCTTAACCCCCCCCCCCCCCCCCCCCTCGGGGCAACAGCTGAAGTCACCGCCTTGTCCTCCTGCTGCCTGCCGCCCTGACTCTCATTGTTTCCCCAACCACCGTCAGAGGGGTGCCAGGATGGGTGCCAGGGTGCTCCTCTCTCCCTCTCCGGATTCCCCCGTCACACCCCTCCCACCCCCTCCCCCCCCCCCCCCCCCCCTCCCGCTCTTCAGGCGGGACCCGATAGTCATCAGCCGTTCCGCTTCGTTCATCTACCTACTTACCTCCCCCTCCTTTCGTTTTCTTCACACCCCCCCCTCCCCCCTCCCCTCCTCCATTGCACTTCTTCCTTCCTCTCCCGCCACTCCCCCCCCCCCCCCCCCCCCCTCTACTCTCTCCATCTCCTCCACCTCTCCCTTTTTTTAGGGCCTTTTTTTTCAGCTTTAATATCTCCAACATCAACAATGGGAAAGTCAGCTATCCGATCTGTTCTTCCTCTTCGCAGGCACACCCCCCCCCCCCTTTTTTTTTTTTTTTTTTTGGAGTGCGGGAGGGGTGTATGTCTGTCTGTCTGTCTGTGTGTTGTTATTTTTTTTTTCCCCTCTCAGCTTCTTCCCTCCCACTCCCAGTACTACTGTATGTCTCTATCTGTATGTGTTGTTGTTTTATTCTACTTTTTGTTTGGTCCCCTCCAAAGCTTCTTCCCTAACCCACCCCCTACCCCACCTCCCTCCATCCCACCCCCCCACCCCGGCGAGTACCGTACCTTTGATGTGAAAAGGAAAAATGTGTCAAAACAATAACCCGGGCTCTCTCTACCTCTCTCTCCCTCCCGAGGAGGACTTCTCTCTCTCTCTCTCTCTCTCTCTCTCTCTCTCTCTGGCTGTCTCGGTACGGCCTGACAAGGATGGATCGGCCACATCCTCAAGATGAATTATGACAGGGAAGGCGAGAAGTGAGGGTAGGGGGACAATGGGGGCGCGAGGAGGGGGGGGGGGGGGGGGGGGGGGGTAGAGTGTGTGTGTGGGGGTGGGGGTGGGAGGGGGGGGGGAGACGTTGGACCCAAAACGCATTTCAAGACGGCGAGATATCGTTTGTAAAAATCATAAGCTCTTCAATGGCGGCTCCGCCGACAGGTCGGATCTGTCCCGGCGTGGCGGTGTTGTCACCGGCCTCGGAACTAAAAAACATTGACTTTATGCCTCCCCGCCCGCCCGCGCATAACGATGACGTTTAGTGGCTCGGCACACCGCACCGCAACCCCTAGCCCCCCGCGCGCAACCTAATCGGCACCCGCGCGGTGAGGGCACGCTCGCCACACCCCCCTCCCCTCCCTGGACCCCCCCCCCCCCCCCCCCCCTGCCCCCCCCCCCCCCCCCCCCCCCCCCCCCCCCCCCCCCCCCCCCCCCCCGCGCCTCTTTTGCCATCTTTAGTCGACTAATAATTGATTGATCCAAGTTCCTTACCTCTACCTCCCCCTTCACCCTCTGTCCCTTCTCCCGCCCCCAAAATACATACACACATGCATACATGCACACACGCGTGTGCGCACACACATTCGCACACGCACGCTCGCGCGCGCGCGCGCGCGCATACACACACACACACACACACAAACATATACACGTGCACGCACGCACGCACGTACGCACGTACGTACGTACGCACACACACACACACACACACACACACACACACACACACACACCACACACACACGCACGCACGCACGCACATACACACACTCCAAAATCCCCTCTCCCCCCCTCCCCCATACCCCCACCGTCTGACGCTGTGCAGCTGGTGTCGTCATCATAACCCCCCATACGTCACCCTGTCAACGGCATCTGCCCAGACTCTTGCTAGAAATCTTCCCCCCATCTTCTTCAACCCCCCCCCCCCCCCTCCTCCCACCTCGCCCCACCTGCCCACCCCCTCCACACCCAGCTATCCCAACACACACACACACACACACACACACACACACACACCAAACACCTCACACCCCTGCTCTCCCTCCCCCCTCCCCCCTCCCCTACCCCCCACCCCCCGTCCAAAACAAACATACACGGCAACACTTCAGTGTGACATATTTATGCGGCCGGGACCCGCCATTTCGGGTCGTAAATCACAATCGGCTGGCAACTTCACCCAACTTTTACCACCACCACCACCACATCCCCCCCACCCCCCACCTCCACCCCGCCCTATCCCCCCCTCATCCCCCCCCCCCCCCCCCCCCCATACCAGCTTTCTCCCCATTCCGCACACACAATTCTTTCTAGTTGGACTTGAGCGCACTGTGGTGTTTGGGATGGGGGGGGGGGGGGGGGGGGGGGGGGGGGGGGGGGGGGGGGGGGGGGGGGGGGGGGGTAGGGGCACTTGGAAGCGAAGAAAACAGCATAACAATTTGATGCACTCAATAACTTCTCCCGGGGCGTCTGGGATTGTGCTCAGCCTTTTCCTCCTCCCTGGCTCCTCCCGGTCAGGCTCAGCGGCTCAGTGCTCAGTGCTCAGTGCTCGACTCCACGGGGCAGATTTCACGCTGATAAATTTATCGTCGCCACCAACAAAAACATCTTTCTTTTTTTTTTTTCTCTCTCTCTTTTTTTTTCTCCCTTTCTTTTCTCTCTTCTTCTTCTTCTTCTTCTTCTTTTTTCTCTCGTCTTCAATTTGTTTTTCTTCTTGGGTTTCTTTTCCGAAGGAGAACTAACTCTAATGAAATTACGTGTGTGGACTTCACACAGTAAAATAAAGGCTGAATTATTGAAAGATACCCTTCTACATCCCCCCCCCCCCCCTCACCCTCTGTCTTCTCCCACCCCCTACTCTCTCCTCTCTCTCTCTCTCTCTCTCTCTCTCTCTCTTTCTGTCACACACCACACACACACACACACACACACACACACACACACACACACACTTCCCACCCGCGCGACTCCGTCTTTTCTAAGCGAGGCACTCTTCTTGGTGTTGAATGATCAACAATGAAACATTTCCCCGAGAGGGGAGATTGTGTGTGTGTGTGTGTGTGTGTGTGTGTGTGTGTGTGTGTGGTGTGCGCGCGCGCGCGCGCGCGCGTGTGTGCGTGTGTGTGTGTGTGTGTGTGTGTGTGTGTGTGTGTGTGTGTGTGTGTGTGTGCGCGCGCGGTCTGTGTGTGTGTGTGTGTGTGTGTGTGTGTGTGTGTGTGTGTGTGTGTGTGTGTGTGTCGTGTTCGTTCTTTAGTTTTACGTCTGTTCACCCTTAAGTGATATTAGACAGGGGGAGGGGGGGGGGGGGGATAGAAGAAATAAAGGTATGAAAGTAGAGATTGTTTATGTATGCGTTGATATTGTTTTGAGAGTGTGTGGTAGTAAAAATTATGTGTTTTTCCTACATGCCTACACTTACAATTCTATGTAATGATCAAGCTTTATATGGGGTATGAATTGTTGAAAATGCCAGAATTAGTAGAAAGGAAGTGGGATTTACTGTCTCTATCAAACGTGACTTAAAAACTAACAGAAGATTAGTATAACAACAATTGAATCCCAACAATAAATTAACTGTTCAAAGGAAAGGACCAATAGGACTAAGGTGTAAAACTTCTGAAAAAATTTAAGAAGATGGAAGTCATTTAAAACTTCCTGAACAGTTAATGGTATTTGACGAGCCAGTAAATCCCCTGTAGTTTTCGTCATTATTCTTTGATACCAGGACAGTGTAAAATCAGGTGGTTAATGGAAATTTGCTTTCCACATGCACATTTAATATCTTTAGAAAATTTTTGTTTTAAAGCATTTAAAAGAATTTTGAACATCAGAGAACTAATATGTCTTGAACTTGTATCAGATACATGATTTAAACTAATTTGGAATTTATTGTGCTGACGCTTTTTATACAATTGTGTGAATATTGGCTATCTGATGTCTTCAACATGTTATCAGACTTATCGTTCGCTAGCGTTTTCTATGTGATTATAATACTCGTGCAGATCTAAATTTATGTTCATTAGAATTGCCCCTTCAGTATTACGTCCTGCATTTTTAGCTGCTCTGTCAACCAGTTCATTGGCATATATTCCGCAATGGGAAGGAACCCAGTAAAAAGTTACACTAATGTCTTTATATGCCAATTGATGAATGACATGTCTGAATTCTAGTATCATTTCAAGACGTTTTTTTTTTGTTTTTTGATTTTTGCAGTTTGATCTTGTAGCTTGTAATACCGATTTAGAATCTACACAGAGTAATATTTTACAACTATTAATAGGTAACTCCTCAATATGGTGTAAAGCCATTAAAATAGCTAACAACTCTGCTGTAAAAACTGAATAGTGATTACCTATATGACATCGTTTTGACTGTTTTCATAGTAGGAATTACAAATGCTGAACCTGCATTGCCATTATCAAGTACAGATCCATCTGTGAAAATTTTTATGTAATCACTATAGTAATTTTCCATGTGAACATTAAACTAAAATTTTCAAAACGTTTGGAGATTGACTTTTGCTCAATTCTTCTATATGATCAGTATCAAAAGTAGGTTCAATTTGTTCCCAAGGTGGTACAGGTAAAAGAGATGGCTAACTTGCTATTCTTTTACTTTTTAATTCTGTAGAATAATCATGTCGGAGACAAACGAATTAATTGGTTGCAAACAATGTATTGTCTTAGCCCTGTTAACAAAGTCATGCTTTGAATTTAACTTTGTTTTTTCTTCATTACAGAATGATGTTATGTGCAAAGGATTTTAATATAAACTTAGATGCAGAGATTTT
>JADBJO010000437.1:407500-410000 GCA_016801955.1 Conus betulinus
CTAGTTATTCCTAACCTTTCACGAACACAGATGACACAACATGGATCCAGCTGTCCAGATGGTATTGTGTATAATCCACGCTGTTTATTCTTTCTGACCTTCCATGGTCTAGATGATTGAGTGTGAGAGAATACAAATTGCGGGTCGACTTCTTCAGATGCCATTCTGTATGGTTCCTGACCTTCCATAAAACAGGCTGAAGACGTGGTGCATCTTGATTCTAGTTCTGGAGATGTCATTCCTGTTGTTATAGTTGCTGACCTTCTGTGCCAAAGTGATGTCCGGTCATGTCATGATGTTCATCTCTCAGCCGACCAGGGGGGTCAACACCAGGGGGTCAACACCCCAGGGCTGTCAAACTGAAAACATGCCGCAGACTTACACACACACACACACACACACACACACACACACACACACACACACACACACACACACACACACACAAACTGTCAGGACTGAAACACATGCACGCATTTGCGTGCGTAGTGTTGTACACACACACACACACACACACACACACACACACACACACACACACACACACACACACACACACACACACACACACGTCAAATGCGAGAATTAATGACAGATCAAAAGCAAAGAATATCGTAGATCGCTTTTGCATGTTAGAGACGATAGACTGCGAATCTAGATAGTAAGGTTTCGGTGCTGATTATTCCTGGGATAGTTAATTACTCCTAACCTTCCATGCTAAAGATGACAGATCGTGAGTCTAGTTATGAAGATTTCGTCGTTCGTTATTCCTGCTATTTATGGTTCTGACCTTCCATGCGAGAGAGGATAGATTGTGAGTCTAGTTACTGGGATTTCGACGTTGATTTTCTTTAATTGATAATTCTTGGCCTTCCATGCCAGAACTAATAGACTGTAATAGGTTGTCTTCATATTTGGTTGTTTATTATCCCTGACTTTCCGTGCTAGACAAGACAGACCTCGGAATCAGGTCGTAAGTTTCTTTGTTTATAATTTCTGGAATTGTTAATAATTCCTGACTTTCCATGCTAGAGATATTAGACAAGTGAGCCTAGTTATTAAAGATTTCGTCGTTCATTATTCCTGCAAGTAATTCCTGACTTTTCACGCTGGAGATGACAGACTGCGAATCTAGACCATAAGGTTCCTTTGTTCGTTTATTCCGGGCGTAGTTGATTATTCCCGACATTCCATGATGTAGATGATTAACTGCAAAGCCTAGTTCTTCAAGAGTTCATTGTTTATGATTCCTGACCTTTCACACTAGAGATGACAGCCCGCGACTTCAGCTCTTCATGTTTCGTCGTTGACGATTCCTGCCGCTGTCTATACGATTCCAGACCTTCCAAGCTGGAGGCGATGGAGCGTGAGTCTAGTGCTTAATTAGATGGCGTTGTTTACGAGTCCCCTGTCGTTTGTTTATTGTCTGAGTGGCGGCGGAGGACGCGGCAGGTCAAGCAGGTTCTTCAACCCGTGAGCCCAACAAACTGGCGGAACCGTTTTCACGTGGTCGTCACACACACCGAGTTGTGTGTGAAATCGTTTACAGGCGCTCGCGGTGATTTATTTGTCACTCTGTTCCTTTTACTTTTTTTTTTTCGGCTGCTGTTTCTTTCTTTTTTTTCCCCTGCAAGGCGTAAATTGTTTTTCTTTCCTTCTTTTCTTTTTCTTTCCTTGTTTTTTTTTTTTTTTTTTGTGTGTTCTTTTCTTGCATTTTCTTTGTCGATTTTGCATGTTTCTCCTTCTTCTTCTTCTCTTCTTCTTCTTCTTTCTTCTTCTTCTTCTTCTCTTCTTCTTCTTCTTCTTCTTCTTCTTCTTCTCTTCTTCTTCTTCTTCTTCTTCTTCTTGTGTGTGTGTGTGTGTGTGTGTGTGTGTGTGTGTGTGTGTGTGTGTGTGTACGTGTGTGCGTGCATGCGTGCGTGCGTGTTTCTGTGTGTGTGTGTGTGTGTGTGTGTGTGTGTGTGTGTGTGTGTGTGTGTGTGTGTGTGTGTGTGTTTGCCCGAATGCCTGCGTGCGAGCGTGTCTGTGCGTGAGGTCTGTTTTTACCGTTTTCCTTCCTCTCCTGCATTCTTCATTTCATACAATCATCGATTCCTTTTCTTTTATTTTGTTTGTTTGTTTCTTTCTTTTCTTTCTTTTCCCCATTCCTTTTATAGTTCCGTTTCTCGTTCTTTCTTCTCCTTCCCTTTTGAGGCGTTTACTGTTTCCCCCTTCTTTTCTGTTTTATTCTTTTCTTCTCTTTTTTCGCTCTTCTTCGATCTTGGCTTTTCTTTGTTATTTTTCTTGTGAGTTTCTTTTTTCTTTAGTATGGAGTTAAATTTGTGTCTGTGTGTTTGCATTCTTTTGTTTTCGTTTCTTTTTCGCCTTTTTGTTGCTTTCTCTCTTACATTCTTCCTTCATTTCATACAATAATTGAAACTCGGTGTGTGTGTGTGTGTGTGTGTGTGTGTGTGTGTGTGTGTGGTGTGTGTGTGTGTGTGTGTGTGTGTTCTTTTCATTT
>JADBJO010000437.1:415000-425000 GCA_016801955.1 Conus betulinus
ATGTTGTTGTGCTTTTTTGGGGGGGTCTTGACTGGTCTGTGTGAAGCCAAACAGACGAAACAAACACATAAACAAAGCGCCAAGCCAAAAAGCTGGTTTGATAACAAAATGGGGAAACAGACATGTGAATTTGTAACACGTAAGGACAAGTGCAAAGCTAAAACTGGTTTGATATGGGGAAAAAAAAAAAAGCGAAAGAGACAAGTGAATTTTTCAGCTGATAAGGTCAAGGACAAATCAAGGCTGGCTTAACACAAAATGAGGAACAGACAAGTGAACCTTCGTCAGATGAAGTCTTCTTCAAACGTTACACATATCAGAAAAACTGAACGGCGCAGAATCACACTCCCCCAAAATGGCAGACAGTGGGTTTGACAGAACGGTGTGGCTTCTTCGTAATCAGTCAACTTTCGGAATGTGTGTGTGAAACGGGGCGTGGCTTTGTTCTCAGGTTGGTGTGCTCGTGGCTTTGTTTGCAGCAACGGCTGCGGCCTGTTTCAGGAGTCCTTTTCTTTGTTGTCCCACATCTCTGTGTTCCCCCACCCGCTCTTTGTTCACTCAGTTTGTGGGAACGCTGACATGCGGGAAGACAGGGATATGGGAAGACAGGAGGGTGGGAACAAAGAGGTGTTTTTTATTCGTCTTATTTTGAACCTGCAGAAAATGCCTTTATCATTCCACAATGATTTCTCCATGGTCAAAGTTTCTGAGTCTATTCCACAATGTCTGTACCTATGTACGTTTTAAGTTCGTATGCGCTATAGCTGGAGTGGTCGCGTCAGCAGCACTGACCTGGCGATGGGAGTCATAAAAGTTTTAATTTCTTTGATCTCGAACTGTTTCCAGAGGTCGATAACGACTTCCAACGAACTCTGTTTTCCTCTGTTTTCTTTTCCTGCCAGAAACAAATGCTATCGTAAATGGACACGCTCCGCCGCCCCATTCCGAATAAATCAAGCTGTCTGGAACTTCACAAAGATCGGTCCACGTATTGAAATCTCTGTGTTTACGCAGTCATGGGAATAGAGAGAACTCAACAAAGGCATCCCATTCGTTGGCCTCCTTATCCAAATCTCTATGTTCACACAATCATAAAATTATAGAGAACTTCACAGCGGCGTTCCATTCGTTGGTCCACGTGTTGAAACCTCTGTGTTCACACACTTATGGAAATACAAAGATATTGGAAGAAGGAGATGTGGGAAGACAGAAATGTGTGGGAACACAAAACATGTGGGAACGTGGAGATATGAGAACGCGATACTCTCTCCCACTCATTCTCTCTCTGTCTCTTTGTCTGTGTCTGCGTCTGTCTGTCTGTCTTTCTCTGTCTGTCTGTCTGTACGTTTTTTCTGTCTGTCTGTCTGTCTGTCTGTCTGTCTGTCTGTCTCTCTCTCTTCTCCTCTCTCTCTCTCCTCTCTCTCTCTCTCTCTCTCTGTTTCTGTGTGTCTCTGTGCGTGTGCGTGCATGCGTACGTGTGCACTTGCTTTTAACTTTGGATTTTAATTTTCACGGCATCCTGCCATTTCTACACGCTTCCAGACCTGATATGACCTCCGTGATGGGCTGCTGGACAGTAAACAGCATGACTGGCACCCCCACCCCCACCCCATCTCTCTGCATCCTCTCTCTGTCTCTGTCTCTGTCTCTGTCTGTCTGTCTGTCCTGTGCCTGTTCTCTCTCTCTCTCTCTCTCTTGTCTCCTTGTCTCTCTTCTGTCTCTCTCTGTCTCTCTGTCTCTCTGCCTCTGTCTGTCTGTCTGTCTGTCTCTCTCCTCTCTCTCTCTCTCTCTCTCTCTCCTCTCTCTCTCCGCGCCTCCTCTCTGTGTGCCCCTCCTCTCTCTCTCTGTCCTCTCTCTCTCTCTCTGTCTCTGTCTGTCTCTCCTCTCTTCCCCCCTCTCTCTGTCTCTCCCATCCCTCTCTCTCCCTCCCCTCTCTAGGTCCCTCTCTCTATCTCTTTGTCTGTCTCTGTCTCTCTTCCCCCTCCCTCCCTACTACCCCCCCCCCTTCTCTCTCTCTCTCCACACACACACACACACACACACACCACACACACACACACCACACACACACACACCAAACACACACCACACACACACCACCCCACACACACACACACATACACACACACACCAACACACACACACACACACACACACACACACACACACACACACACACACACACGTAACCCCCCCCCCACCCACCACCCCCCCCCCACCCGTCTCTCTTCACACTCGTGTCTTTCACACAGGCCGTGGAAATGCTTGAAGGAAAACGCGCGTGCAGATTATCCTTCCTGACTCGGGGAGTCCCGCAGGAGGGTGACAACGACGACGGAGGAGAAGGAGGAGGAGGAGAAGGGGGGGGGGGGGGGGTAGGAGGAGCATATTGGACAGTGGTAGCAGAACCGTCAGGACGGCTCCGTGATGGATCTTATGCGGCAAATGGACATGGCCGAAATAAATGATGTCGCCTCTTTTTTTCCTATTTCTTCTTCTTTGGGGCAAGAGCGGTGGTGGTGTGGTATGGGGTGGAGAGGAGAGAGAGAGAGGAGAGAGAGAGAGAGAGAGAGAGAGAGAGAATGGGGCTGAAGAGAAGACTTTCAATTTGAGATAGAGAGAGAGAGAGAGTGGGGGTGGGTATGGGAGAGAGGACTTTAAGCTACGAGATAGAGAGAGAGAGAGAGAGAGAGAGAGAGAGAGAGAGAGAGGGAGAGAGAGAGAGGCAGACAGACGACAGATAGACGGACAGACAGAGAGAAAGGGGAGGGAGAGAGACAGACAGAGAAGACAGAAAGACAGAGAGAGACAGTGAGAGAGTAAGGGGGTTGTGAAGGGGGGGGGGGGGGGGGGGGGAGAAGACGTCAAGCTAGACACACACACACACACACACACACACACACACACCACACACACACACACACACCCCCCACACCTCCCCACCACCACCACCACCAACCCTCACACGACTTCAACTCCCTCCTCCTCCTCCTCCACCTCCGCCAACCTCCAATCTCCCTCCTTCCCTTTCCTTTTGGAAATGATTCCTGGCATTTTTTGAGCGAATGAATGAGAGCTTAGTGCCGACAGAGGTGTCGCGGGAGGGCTTGAGGCTCGGGGGGGGGGGGGGGGGGGGGGGGGGGGGGGGGGGGGGGGGGGGGGGGGGACAGGAGAGAGCTTGGGAAAGGTGGTGGCGGAAGGCAAGCGGGCAGGGAAGGGGGGGGGGGGGGTGGGGGGGGGGGGGGGGGGGGTGGGGGGAGGGGGGGTGGGGAGAGGGAGGGAAGGGGCTCGGGGGGAATTTATGCTGTAATGAAAAGCGCGACAGCAGCGGACCCGTCCGGCACGGACAGGGCTGGGCAGGGGAGGGGGGTAGGGGGGGGGGTGGTGGGTGATGGATGGGGATGGTTGAGGGTGAGGGGAGGGGGGGGGCGGTGGCCAAATCCCGCTTGATCCTTCCATTTTCTTCAGCCCAGCCCGCCCTGCAACCTCCCCACCCCCACCTCCACCCCCACCTTCTCCTCCACTCCTCTTCCCACCCACCACCACAAACTCCCTTTTTTTTTTTTTTTTTTTTTTTTTTTTTTTTTTGTCCATCCATCCATCCACCCCTTTCTCTCCGTCCACTCTCCTTTCTCTCTCTCCCATCCCTCTCTCTCTCTATCTGTTTCTCTCTCTCTCTGCCCCCCCTGTCTCCTCTCCCCCCCCCCTCCCCCCCCCCCCCCCCACTGCCCCCCCCCCCCCCACCACCCCCCACACACACACACACACACACACACACAACACACACACACACACACACACACACACGTCCCCTTCTATTCACCTTCCTGCTGTTCAGTGTTTCGATTCCAGCTTGCTGCTCTCTCTCTGTCTGTCTGTCTGGTTGTCTGTCTGGTCTGACTCAGTCTGTCTGTCTGGTGGCCATTCTGTCTCTGTACCTCTGTGTGTGCGTGTCTGTCTCTCTCTCTCTCTGTCTCTGAATGTATGTCTGACTGTCTGTCTGTCTGCTTGTCTGTCTCTCTTTCTGTCTCTGTCTCTGTCTGTCTGTTTCTCTCTCTCTCTGTCTGTCTTGTTTCTCCTTCTACCCCACCCCTCTCCTCTCCTCTGTCGATTTTTCTGTTTTATATCCCATCCTTGAGTGCTTCCTCTCCTCTCTCTCTCTCTCTCTCTCTCTCCTCTCCTCTCTCTCCTCTCTCTCTCTCTCTCTCTCTCTCTCTGTCTCTGTCTCTCTGTTTGTCTGTCTGTCTCTGTCGCTTGTCCGCTCTGGTGTCTGTTCTGTCTCTCCCCTGTCTTCCTCTCGTCTGTCTCCTCGTCTGCCCCCCTACCCTAACCCTCCTGCTGTCTCTGTCTCTGTCTCTCTGCCTCTCTCATTGACTATCTACTACCATTTCTTATCCTCACCACCACCACCCTGTTCTCTATACCGGCACTCCCTCCCCCCCCCCCCCCTCCCCATCCCCCCCCCCCGTCTGCCATCCCCCCACCCCCCCCTCCTTCTCCTTCTTCTCCTGACACTTGTCTGCGAGTTCCTGACCTATAAAGTCCCCGCGCTCTTATTGGACGGCGGCTCGCTCCCGTGGTCTGGCACTTTTCGCTGGCGGTCAGATTATTTTCCTCTCCCCAGCGCAAAATGTTTTGTCGGATCAAAGGTCTACGTGGCTGTCTCTTCTCCATCCTTGCCCTCCGCCCCCGCCCGCCCCCCCCCCCCCCCCCCCCCCCCCCCCCCCCCCCCACCCCCCCCGACCGACCCGACCCCACCCCCCCCCCCCTCCCTCCGTCGCAGCCCCCCTCCCTTCCCTCCCTTCCCCTTCCCTCTACCCATCTCATCCTCACCATCTCTACCCTCTTCCCCGCGCCTTTCCTTTTCTTTTTTTTTTTTTTTTTTTTTTGGGGGGGGGGGGGGGGGGGGGGGGGGGGGGGGGGGGGGGGGGGCCTTTTTGTGTTTGTTGTTGTTGTTGTTGTTGGTATAGATATCTTCTTTGTTCTTGTTTTTCTTCTTGTTTTTCTTCTTGTTCTTCTTCTTGTCCTTGTCCTCCTCCTCGTCCTCCTCCTCGTCGTCGTCGTCGTCGTCTCCTCCTCCTCCTCCTCCTCCTCCTCCTCCTCCTCGTCCTCCTCCTCCTCTCCCTCTTCTTCTTATTTGACGCATTAAGTTACATCAAACTAATCAACGAAAAAGTATTTGAAGCCAAGGAATCGAGAAATATTCGACAAGTATCAAAATCAACATAATGATGATAACCTCCCCTACATTTTTTGCTATTTCAATGTGATCCACGTGCATTATTTACTATCTTAATTGTTTTTTGTTGAATCAGCTTACTTTCTGACGGGGATACCTAGGAGAGTTTTTGTTATTTCTGCCCAGACACATCCCAAGGCTGTTTGTTCTGTCCTCAGTTCGCTGATGATGTGGATGAACAGTTTAGACAAACGACAGGGCTGATCTCTGAGAAAAAGAGGACTCCGGTTACTACTCCCCCTCATTGACAGAAAGCCCGACCATGCACAAGACTACAACCTCTACAACAACGACAGACAGTCCTACAGACCACAAGGTACAACCACAATAACGACAACAGACACAGACCCCACAGAACAAAACAATGCAACCACTGCACAAACAAACCACAACGCTGCGACAACAGGTAGCCCCTTAGATCGCAACACTACAGCATATACAACGAGAACAGATAGACCCACAGACAACAACACTACAACCACTGCAACGACAACGGCCCCACAGACCACACAAGTGTACAACCGCTACAGCGACGACAGCCAGCCCGCTCAACAGAGCACAACACTACAACCATTACAACGACAACAGACAGCCTTTAAAGACCGCAAACACCACAAAGACCACAGCCAGCCAGCCCAAAAAACCACGACGATAGCAGACAGTCTCAAAGACAACTACAACGACAACAGACAGCTTCAATGACAACTACTACACAACGACAATAGACAGCCTCAAGACCACACCACTACAACCACCACAACAACAATAGACAGCCCCACAGACCACAACACTACAACCACCACAACGACAGCAGACAGCCTCATAGACCACAACACTACAACCACCACAACGACAACAGACAGCCTCATAGACCACAACACCACAAACCACCACAACGACAACAGACAGCCTCAAAGACCACAACACTCACAACCACACCACAACGACAACAGACAGCCTCAAAGACCAAAACCCACAACACTACAACACACCACAACGACAACACAGACAGCCCCATAGGCCACAACACAACACAGGCACAACACAACAACACCACCAACAACCACTACAACAACAACAGACAGCCCCATAGGCCACAACACAACAACCACTACAACAAACAACAACAACACCAGCCCCATTAGACCACAACACAACAACCACTACAACAACAACAGACAGCCCCATAGGCCACAACACAACAACCACTACACAACAACAGACAGCCCCATAGGCCACAACACAACAACCACACAACAACAACAGACAGCTCCATAGGCCACAACACAACAACCACCACCACAACAACAGACAGCCCCATAGGCCACACACAACAAACCACTACAACAACAACAGACAGCCCCATAGGCCACAAACACAACAACTACTACAACAACAACAGACAGCCCCATAGGCCACAAACACAACAACCACTACAACAACAACAGACAGCCCCTTAACACAAACACAACACAACAACCACCACAACACCACACTACAACAACAGACAGCCCCATAGGCCACAACACAACAACCCACTACAACAACAACAGACAGCCCCATAGGCCACAACACAACAACCACTACAACAAACAACAGACAGCCCCATAGACCACAACCACACAACAAACCGCACATCGAAGACCAGGCAACACGTGATCAGACCCATAGTAATGGAAAGCAGAGCGAGAGTGAACGAAGTGGGACAACAACACCTCTTCAGCGGCAACTAGTGAGAGTACAGTGCAAGAGCTAGCCACCATTGTCGGAGGATTTGTCGCTGTGAATACTCAGCAGCATAGTGAACTGTTTTGCCTTTTGATCTATTGAACTATTAGTTTACAAAGTTTTTTTTTTCTTTTTTGTCTTTTTTTGTATTTTTTTTTTTTTTTTGTTTTTCTTTTTTTTTCTTTGAACTTTTAAAGGTTTTTTTTTCTTTCTTTTTTTTTTTTTTTTTTTTTTTTTGGGGGGGGGGGGGGGAGGGGGTTTAGTTATTTTATTTTATTTTATTTTATTTTTTTCAAATGTGGGATGACACATTTAGTGGAAAAAGCTTACACCCCAGCACAGATTTGCCGGTTGTAGTTTTGCTACCAGGGATAGGGGTGGGGAAAGGGGGGGGGGCAGGGGCATGAGGGGGGGGGGGGGGGGGGGGGGGAGACCTAGTGAAAAAGATCAGAGAGTGTTTATCTGCGGAGATGACGGTCGTGAGCCGGCGCCACTCGTAGGGTCGTCGGTTTAGACGGATTAAAAAACCCCCTTCTCCCCCCAGCAGTGAATCAGTACCTGATTCAGGCCAGGGGAAGTTGAGGCGGCGGAAGGAGGGAGAGATGGCTCGGCCTTCCGTCATGCCGTGCTCCCAGACACTGTAGACCTCGAACACTGCACTGCCCCAAATGAGACTAAGCTTTGAAATGAAAGTTTAGCTGTCGTGTTATTTATTGGATGGGATATGATTATGTCACAGTCTCTTTCTTGTTTTTTTTTTTTTTTTTTTTTCAGTGTGGGATTTTCCCCCCCCCCAACTTGAACAATGACAGCCTTGAAAAAGGCCCTGTGTGATCGACTGCGACTGTTACAGTAGAACGGGGTGTGGAGGTGGTCATTCCTGCGAACAGACTTAGCCGTAGGAGTAGGATATTATTTTCTGTCCATTAATCATTTCCCCCCTGTCCCACCCCCCCCCACCCCCCCATCCCCCCCACCCCCCCCCCCCCCCCCCCCCCTGTTGTCATAACACCTCCCCTAATTCCTCATCTCCGATCATCCGACCCTTAGTCTCCTCTGTCTCTGCTTCTCTCTCTGTCTGTGCTTCTGTGTCTGTGTCTGTGTCTGTCTGTCTGGTCTGTCTGTCTGTCTGTCTGTCTGTCTTTCCTGTCTCCCTCTGTCTCTCTCCCTCCCTCTCTCCCTCTCTCCCCCCCCCCCCCCCCCCCTCTCTCTCTCTCTCTAACACCCCAAGAAGGCCTCCAAGAGGCGCACAACTATGCTTAGTTAATTGGATGTAAATGTCGTATTCGTTGTGTGCACTTATTATGCATAGCTGTCAGTTTCTTAATGTCAAACTCTAATATGTCGTTGCTGGTGTGAATTGTTGTTTGTTCTGTTGTACCCACGTCGGAAGGGGCCGAGGCCTATACAGATTGAAATCTTTCGTTCGTTCACTTTAACACCACCCATTTCCCATTCTCCTGTCTCTCAATTTTATCGTTGTCTCAAACTCTCTCTCTCTCTCTCTCTCTCCTCTCTCCTCCTCTCTCTCTCTCTCTCTCTCGGGAGAGCGCTCTCTCTCCTCTCTCTCTTCTCTCTCTCTCTCTCTCTCTCTCTCTCTCCTCTTCTCCTCTGTCTCCTCTCCTCTCTCTCTCCTCTCTCTGTCTCTTTTCCCCTTTCCTGTGTCCCCCCTGCTCAGTGTGTGTGTGTGTGTGTGTGTGTGGTGTGTGTGTGTGGTGTGTGTGTGTGTGAATGATGTAATGTGTGTGTGTGTGGTGTGTGCGCGCGCGCGCGCGCGCGCGTGCGAGCGCGCGCGTCTATGTGTAGTCTATATGTCTATCCGCCAGATAATTGGAAAACAGTTGATGGATGTAATTAACGCTGCTGGCAGTCTATTTATAGGGCCAGTATCTGAAAGCGGTGATCGTCATGAAGTTTCTTGGCTCAAATTTGACAAACTGCCGAAATGGAGGGAAAATGTGGTTTAAAAGAATGAAAAAAAAACCTGTCGGACAGGGCACAGCATACACAATGTTTTTGTTTCGATTCCAGACAATCATCATCCTGTTAGTCAGATGCTGTACATCAAAATCACAGTTTACAAAGTGCTTTACTTCATTCAGGTAGTAATCATCATGTGAACAAGAAGGCGTTCACAAGATTACTTACATCTTAAAAATGGTTTATTTGATTCCGAATAGTAATAATCCTGTTAGCAAGAAAGTACTCGGCAAGCTTTGTTTTAAAATGGTCTATTCGATTCCAAGCAGTCATAATCCTATCAGAAAGAGATGTTCATTAGGATTTGATTTTACAAAGCGCTTTATCTGATCCCAATAGTAATCATCCTTTTAGCAAAAAGTGTTAAAACAAAATGGTTCGATTCTAAATAATAATATAATCCCGAGAGCAAGAAGGTGTTCAGTGAGATTGGATCTTTAGAAAACGAAATTGATTTTTCATTTTGATTAGATCATCTCTAGTATTGAAGGTCTTTTGGTCAGAACGGAATATTCGTGGTTTGGAGAGGATCCCGTCTTTGGGCTGAGCTATAAACAATATGTATCAGGTTAACGGGAGAAAAAAACAAAAACGACAAAACTTCTTAACTGTCTCGATGGAGGACGCAGCGAGACAGGAAAGGAGAGATAAAAGGAAGAAAGAAATAAAGTGGACTTAGCGGTGGACAGTCAGGTGCCAGACTTTAAAGGAATCACCACCAGCAGCATCCAACCGGCCCAGAACAAGACTAGAGGGAAGATATTAGTCAAAGCACGTCAGTGACGCAGAAAGCCACGTTCTGACCTTTACCACGCGAGTCCGGTTTTACCGAAAGTGCGTCATTCACCCCGATCTCACGTATCAAACTTAAACTACGAATCAGGCGAATATATTACTCCGAGTACCTCATTTACTGTTGAAACTTAGGAATCAGACTGTAGCCAGGAACCCACTAAACCACCTGACAACTCCGTTACCCCTCTATTCCCCCACCAACCTTAACTCCCCCTTCTCTCCCTCCCCCCCCCCCCCCCCCCCCCCCCCCCCCCCCCC
>JADBJO010000437.1:435000-437500 GCA_016801955.1 Conus betulinus
AGACAGACAGAATTCTCTGAATCGTGACAGACCGGAGCCTAACGGTAAGCGGGAGAGGCGTACGTACTTTTTCGGGTCTGTCAACGGTTGTGGCTGTCATCATCATTCCCATTCCCTCCACGTGCCTGTGACCCAGGCCCGGGCTGATTGGACGACGGGAGCTGGGGAGTTCACAAACCCGGGCGCGTCTTCCAAGCTGACGGCGAGGCAAAACTATCGGCAAACTTTTGGTTCTTAATTGCGCTAAAACTTTTCAGTTCACAATCGTGAGGATCGATGAACTGTGTACTACGCGGAGGGAGAGAGAGAGAGAGAGAGAGAGAGAGAGAGAGAGAGAGAGAGAGAGAGAAGGAGAGGGGAGAGAGAAGAGGGAATCAGTGTGTGCTTTAGAGAGAGACAGACAGACATACAGACAGATAGAGAGACGGAGACAGACAGACAGACAGACAGAGAGAGGGAGGAGGGAGGGAGGAAAGTGATAGAGAGGATGGAATCAGTCAGAGAGAGAGAGAGAGAGAGAGAGAGAGGGAGAGAGAGAGTTGATACTTTGACATTTTATTGTCATTACCTGAAAGGTAGCAACAAAGGTTAGCAACAATATCATTCCGCAATTCTCTTGATCAACATCATACAACATAACGAAAAACAACCAAAAGTGAAACAAAAAAAACAAACAAAAAAAAAATGCTCACATTGTAAGAAAAAGAGATAAAGAAAAATGCGTATGGTACAAGGTCTCGACCATCCACAAAAACTAAGATGTCGTACTGACGTGATTTCCAAACACTCACATAGTTCGAAGTCATCATTAAACATTTGCATTGTCTGGTTTTGTCTTTAGCTCTGTCTGTCGTCTTTTTTTGTGTGCTTCAGCAATAAACTTAGCAACTGATTTAATTACAGTCTCATCGTCGGACATTAACAGTGAAGCAACGTCTTTCCTCTTGGTCACGTCTAGATGTGCAAATAATACATTTTGCCGCAACTCGTCGTATGCTGAACATCGGAATAAAAAGTGTTTTTTCATCATCAATACTGAATCTACAGAAAGGGCATGGTGGTTCTGAGGACGTTCCGGATTGGTACCATATCTCTCTTGTTCGCATTAAATCCAAGTGTACGTAGCCTGAATCTTGCATAATTTTTACTAATGCCATTTATGTGTAACAACTTTTAAATATTTTTCGGGTTGAAATACGTTTTTAAATGAAAAAAAAACCCTGTATTTTTCTTTACTTTCCATATCTGAATGCCAATTCTGTTTAAAGGAATAAATAAGTATCTTTGAAATTCCGCAACAAACTGCTGTTCATTTCCTACCTCTTGAAATATCCATACAATGCCAAAACCATGTTCCGACAGAACTTTCTTTACTCTGTAAGCCCAAATTTCTTTATCTAACTCTAGCTGCATAAACAGCATGTCATACGCTTGCCTACATAAACGTGACTGTGGAAGTCTTAATAATTTCAGCCAATACTTTATACACTTAGCAAAATGTTCTTATATATAGTGGGTATCTGCCCGTTTCCCCATACAACAATGCATTTGACAAATGGATTGGCACGTGTAGAAAAACGTTTTATGGCATGGCTATGTACTTTTTCGATTGGCAATTTTCGGGCTTAATCCCCACACTTCAGCTGCATATGCTAGTAAGGGTTCTATTTGTGCGTCAAATAGTTTCCAAAATAAGCTACAATCAATGCTGTTAACTTTTCTTAAAGATTTCAAAATTTCCATGACGCCTTTTTTCCCTTTTCTGCAAGATTCTTCCCATGTATAATTCAGACTTAATTTTGTTGAAAAAAAAAAAATCCCAGATATTTATATGAGTTAACCATATTAACTTCTGCGTTTCCATAAAACCATTTTTCATTCACAGATAAGTGACCACCCATTCTGAATACCATGATATTGTTTTATTTAAATTCACCGTCAAACCTAATCGATGTGCTTCGTGTTTCAAATTTCTCACCTGGGTTTGTAATCCTATAGCGGTCCCACAAAGAAGAATAACATCATCAGCTAAGAGTAATAAAAACAATTCGATAGCTCCAAGAATCAACTGAATACCATGTTTACCATTTCTTGATAATTCTACTGCTAATTCGTTTATGAAGAAGGAAAACAACAGGGGACGTAGGAGACATCCTTGCTTTACACCATTTGGGCATTCAAAATAATCTGAATACACGCCTTTCACACGGACACATGCAAACACCGAGTTATAAACACCTCAAACAGCCGTGTACAGTTTACCATTCACACTACTTTTACGCAACACATTTCGATTAACCGAATCGAAGGCCTTCCTAAAATCTACAAATGTTACATACAGTTTCTTGTTGCCAAGTAAGTATTTTTGTACAAGTGAATATAACGTGAATATATGATCGGTCGTGCTATAATTTAGAGAGAGAGAGAGAGAGAGAGAGAGAGAGAGAGAGAGAGAGTTTTCTTTCTTTCGTTCTTTCTTTCTTTCTTTCTTTCTTCTTTT
>JADBJO010000437.1:442500-450000 GCA_016801955.1 Conus betulinus
TAATAATAATGATAATATTGTTTCCAGTAAGTGTTTTTAAGTAACGGTGAAGAATATCGTGAAGATGATGATGATACTGAAGTCAGCGTGTTTGATAAACGTGATCATCTTCAGCATAAAACTGTTTCAGAAGCAAAGGTTTGTCAGTAGTACAGCAAAATTGAAAAGACGATAAAAATAGCGGGAATACACCATACTATTTTTGCTGAGATGTAGCGGTGAGCAAAAGGTCCGGTTGTTTCGAACAAAATCATTACACAGTATTTTTGAAAGAGGAATTTATCCACAGGAGAGGGCTAAAGCTATTGTTTTTTGTTTTTTCCCAATACCCTGAGAATGTTTATTACAGATGGGTATCGCTTTTAAGCATCATATGCGATACTACACACACAACAGCAGCAAATGTTAGACTGCATTTGGATAGAGAATAACCGACTTTTTTTCCCAAAAGGTCAGGTTTTGTAAAACAACAACAACGATATCATACTGCTGTAAATCATGTTGTAATTTAAAGCGTAGGAAGTAGTGAGGAGGCAGAAACTGTTGCTTTTTATTTTTGACCGACATTGAAAAACTGTTTGCAATACATTACAAAAGCATGGAGTGAAAGGGCAGATTTCTTGTCTCCCTTAGAGCAGTGTGGTCACCACTATCATCACGGGTCCGGATAGATTGAGTTTACGCACATGTGTGAACGTCTGATTGGAGGAGACAAGGTGGTTTTTGAGTCAGACTTTTTTTTCAGCTTTTCTTCAAGCTAATTAGCAAATCTTATCAATGGTGAACTTTGTGTTCTGTTGTTTCCAGATAGTATGGAATAATTGAGTTTACTGTCTGCCGACGACGTAGCCTTTTGTGTCAAACGAGCATGCAATAAATGGCCTTCAAACTCAAACGATGTTTTATAGACGTTTTTTATAGCATGAAGCTAAGCGAAAACATTTGACAAAGCTGAGGTCATGACTTTCATGCTCACTGTGATCAGGGGATTATTGGTTTGTGCTTTTCTTCTTAGCTTAACATCTGAAGAGGACATGGTTGTTGAAAGTGTACTTGCACTGAAACCAGCATTAGCTGGAATCTTCTTTTTGGTTTACAGTGCCAGATTCGAGCTTCAGTTCGATGTTCTTCCAGTTAATGATAATGTGTATCGCTGGAACAGAGTTAGGTCGGTCTATTTTGCTAAGATAAAGTTCAGAATGAATCACCTTTCCAGTCTAAATGTTCTGCCTATGAAGATACATGAATGAAATTTCTCAAAGAATGTGCTGGGCTTCCCATTTATTTTCACTCCAAGACATCATCTGTCGATGTTTGTGTTTCATGCAATCGGGAGAAGAAAGACGCTGATATTGATGTTCAAATCTAATTTAGACAAAGAACCCGAAGGTCTGACCAGCGTGTTGGGCTAATGCGCAGGCCGGACATCTGCTGAGTCGTTTTCATGACACCCTCGTCTTAAGTCCTATATGAGGCCCTCGTCTTAAGCCTTCTCATCTTTAGTCATTAATTCATTTATCCATCAGTATGAATCGTGCGCAGTGCAGTCTCTCAATCTCAAGAAATGTGGTGTGTAGCGTATATGGACCAGTCCACACCCAGTGACATCTTGTGAAACTTAGGCAAGAAACGTTATTTAGGAGAAAAAAAATATATGATCAAAGTTCCTTAGAGAAAAATGATTATATGATCAAAGTACGTCTTTAACGGTGTCAACCTTTGTAGATTAATGGTGCATTACTTTTATTAACATTTATCTGATGGGCATATTTCGACACACAAACGCCACTTCTCTCCCCCAGTCCCTGTAATGTGCCAAAGGCCAATGCACGCAAACATTCTGACTTCTCTATCTTCCTGTCTGTCTGTTTGTCCCCCCCTCTCTCTCTTCTCTCTCTCTCTCTCTCTCTCTCTCTGTCTCCTCTCTGTCTCCCCGTCTGTCTCTCTGTCTCTCTGTGTCTTTCCCCTCTGTCTCTCTTGCTGTCTGTTCCTGAGTGTGTCTCCCATTGTCTTCCTCTCTGTCTGTCCGTCTGTCTGTCTGTCTGTCTCTCGTTCGCTGCTCTCTCTCTCTCGTTCCCTCCTCTCTCTCTCTCCCTCCCCCTCCCTCCCTCCCTCCCTCCCTCTCTCTCTCTCTCTCCCTCTCTCTCTCTCTCTCTCTGCCTGTGTCACTGAGACACCAACTCTTACCACACCCATCCCACTCGTCTGGCTCTCAAGTTCTCCAAGCCTAGGAGAAAAAAAAAAAAACGGTTGAAAGAAAGGACACAGAAATGTTTAAGAAAACGAACAGATGGACAGACTGTTTTTCGTAGGGACAGAAAAAAAAGCCTAACCATATCTTGAGCTTAATTGCCACCCGTGTTATTCATGACAATCGAACTGAACGTCAAGTCCATTGGATGGGGACTATAAGCGAGTCGGACCCGTGTGCTTTCCTGGCCCCCTGCACACGTTAAAGAACCCACGGCAGTTGAAAATCGAAAAGAGCAGGGGGGTTCCCCGCTGCCCTGGCAAAATTGATGTAGATTGAAGATAGCCGCCTGGTATTTCTTACCAAGCCCCAAAAATTGTCACTTACTGTTATCGTGTGCCATCGTGTACCGGTGGAAATGGAGGACACGTATAAACATCGCATGCATCCTATGTGAGAAACTGGATCCCTTTATCTCTGTCTCAGCCTCTCTCTGTCCCCCTCTCTCTCTTTTCTCCCTTTCTCTCCCTCCATCCGTCTCCCTCACAATCTTTTTTTTTTTTTTTTTTTTTTTTTAGATGAACCGTGCATTACTTTTATTAAACGACACACTCTCCCACGACACGACAACGACACACCTCCTCCTCTCCCCCCCCCCACCCCATGCACCAGTTCTGAATTCTCTCTTTCTTCACTGTCTGTCTGCCTATCTTGCGCGCTCTCTTTCTCTGTCTCTCTCCCCCCCCCCCCCCTCTCTCTCTCTCCCCGTTCCCCTCTCTCTCTCTCTGTGTCTGTGTCACTGAGACCAGCTCTCACCACACCCCACCCCGCTCGTCCCGCCCTCAAAGTCTCCCAACCTTGAAAAAAAGAAAAAAAAAAAAACGGTTGAAAGAAAGAACACAGAAATGTTTAAGAAAACAAGCAAATGAACGGACTTCTTTTTGGTAGGAGGAAAAAAACCCAACAACCATGTCTTGAGCTTAATTGTCACCCGTGTCGTTCTTCGACTCGAGTGATGTCGGCTTCTTCTGCTTCAACACCCCCAATCCCACCCTGAATCATGAGCGCCAAAGTCATCGTGTCACGGGACCTTTCTTTCACAGTTCCCCCCCCCCCCCCCCCCTCTCTCTCTCTCTCCTCTCTCTCTCTCTCTCCGTGCCTGCCCCCCACCAACTCCCCTAAAAAAAAAGTCAAGCACACACCCCACACCGCGCGCACATGCCTAGCCTACGGCGTGCGCGTGCTCACGCTTTTCTGCGTCTGTTTTTCTGTCCCATGTTTGCCTGCTTGTCTGGCCTGTCTCTCTGGTCTCCGTCTCTGTGTCTCTGTTTCTGTCTCTCTGTCAATCTTTCTCTCTCTTTCTGTCTGCCTCTCTCTGTCTCTCCCTCTCTCTCCCTCCCTCTCTGCCTTCATCCCTCCCTCCTCCACCCCTGTATGTCTGTCTTTTTGTCCCTCTCATTCTGTCTGTCTGTCTGTCCTCACACACACACTCACACACACACACACACACACACACACACACTTACTCACAAGTACACACACGCTCACAAGTACACACACCTACCTACCTACGCAAACGATCGCACGCACATACGCACACAGATGCACGTGCACACAAACGAACGCTCTCTCTCTCTCTCTCTCTCTCTCTCTCTCTCTCTCTCTCTCTCTCTCTGTGTCTCTCTCTCTCTCATGTTGTACTAGCTTCTTAGAATAATAACGGAATGTATGAAAAAAAATGGCTAACCAATACTTTGATAGTTATGAAATAAAAGAATTATTGTCATTGTCTCTCTCTCCTTCTCTCTCTCTCTTCGTCTGTCTGTCTGAGTGCCTGTCTGTCTGCCCTGTCTGTCTTGTCTGTCTGACCACGTCCCCCCCCCCCCCCCCCCCCCCATCTCGTCCTTCCTCCAAAGACTACACACCATCTTGTCAGAAAGAGAGGAGGAGAGAGATCACCCTCGCTTTCCCTGCCTGTCTGGCGTAATGGCCTCCGAAGTGTGGAGAGGACATCCCCCCCCCCCCCCCCCCCACCCCCCACCCTGCTCTCCGCCACTCTCCCCCCTCTCCTCACCCTTCCCTCAACCCCCCCCCCCCCCCACCCCCACCCCCGTCTTCAGCTGGAGAGGAGGACGAGTGAAGGAGGTGGGGGGGGGGGGGGGGGGGGGAGAAGAGGGTCGTCATAGGTGTCTTGTGTAGTAATTGCTAACGGCTGAAACTCAATAGTGATGCCCGTTTGCACACGCCCTAGGACACGGCCCCGGCCATTATTTATAAATTATGCATCAATTTTTGTGTATTGAATTAAGGAAGGAGGGAGGGAGTGGGGGAGGCATATTTCGTCCCGACTGCTCCCTACCTCCTCATCCTCCCCCTATCCCCCCCACCCCTTCCCCACACTCCCTTCGTCTAGTTTAAGCCAGGCCAGTTTCGGGGCTTCGGAACGGAAGGCGCTGTCCCTTTCGTCCTTTCTCTCTCTCTCTCTCTCTCTCTCTCTCTCTCTCTCTCTCTCTCTCTCTCTCGGTCCTTTTTCTCTCTGCCTCTCCGTGCGTTCCCTCCCCCGCAGATGGAAAATTATATTAGTAGTGCCAGAAAAGCGAGAGAGTTCAGACGGTGAGAGGGGTGGTGATGGGTCGGGTTAGAGAGCTCATCTCTCTCTCTCTCTCTCTCTCTCTCTCTCTCTCTCTCTCTCTCTCTCTCTCTCTCTCTCTCAAGAAGTCTCGAGGACATCATCCTACAGTGCTTTTGTGAAGAAGTCATGCATAGTGCATAAGTTCACAAAAGGGGATGACACTCTAAATTTCCAGCCCTCCCCCCCCCCCTCTCCCCTTTCCCCGCTCTCTCCGTCCCCGCCCCATGTCTCCTGCTCCTCCCCCCCCCCCCCCGTCCCCCGTCACCCACTCCCCTCACTGAGTTTTTTTGTTGTTGTTCGTGCTGCTGCTTCTCTTTGGGACAGAAATTTAACAGATGAAGCTATCATTAGAAGGGCCCCAGCTTCACGGGGTTAACTCGATTTGGGGCGGCGAGAGGGGAGAAGGGGCGGCTGTATGAATATGTCAATTAGAGGTGCCCAGGGAGGTGGTGCGCGCCCCCACGCCCCCCCCCCCACCACCACTCCCCCCTCTCCCCACACCCCATCCTGGTGTCACACACACACACACACACACACACACACACACACACACGCACGCACGCACACCTCCCTCCCTCACCCTCCTTTTTTTCCAGCTCTCGACACCCTTCGAAACATGTCATCGGATTATGAGTTAGCTCCCCTTCTTTTGGACTCCACCTAAAGGTTTCTGATTGCAACCGTCCCCTCCCCCCCCCCCCCCCCCCCCCCCATATCCCACTTCCCACTTCCTTCTCCTCATCCACTCATATTCTCTCTCCCTTTCACCCCCCTCCCCCATCCTTCCTCCAGCGCAACTGAAGCAAAGCTCTGCATTGGCGCTTTTTTTTAGTAGCTTCAGCGCGCGCGCGCGCGCGCGTGTGTGTGTGTGTGTGTGTGTGTGTGTGTGTGTGTGTGTGTGTCCCTCGGTGCATGTATACAAGATAAAAGATTGAAAGCAATTTTCAACAATTCTTTTTGTGCCTTTAGCTAGTCGAGGAATGCCAAAGTATCCTTTTAAACAGTAAACACACGAAAGTGTGTATGTGTGTGTGCGCGCGAAAGTGTGTATATGTGTGTGCGCGTGCGCGCGCGTAGTGAGTGCGGGGCGTGTGTGTGTGTGTGTCCCACGGTGCATGTATGCAAGATAGAATATTGAAAGGAACTTTCAACAATTCTTTTTGTGCGTATAGCTAGTCGAGGAACGCCAAAGTATCCTTTTAAACAGTAAACACACAAAGTGTGTGTGTGTGTGTGCGTGTGCGCGTGCGCGCGCGTAGTAGTGAATGCGGGTGTGTGTGTGTGTGTGTGTGTGTGTGTGTGTGTGTGCGTGCGTGCGTGTGTGTGTCCCGCGGTGCATGTATGCAAGATAGAAGAAGATTGATAGGAACTTTCAACAGTTCTTTTTGTGCGTTTAGCAAGACGAGGAATGCCAAGGTATCCTTTTGAACTGTAAACACACGAAAGTATGTTATGTGTGTGCGCGCACATAGTGCGTGCGTGCGTGCGTGGTGCGTGAACTGAACTGTTTAGGAAAATTACTATTCGTATTCTTCTCCCGAACAAGGCCTTGTTTCCGTGTGTGTGTGTGTGTGTGTGTGTGTGTGTGTGTGTGCGTTCTTGATGTGACTGGAAACTCCGGCAAAAAAACAAAAGAAAAAACCATTTGTATGGTCCTTCCTATGTACACGAGATCACAGTGAACAGAGGGGGGGGGGGGGGGGGGGGGGGGAGGAGCTAATTCAGCAACATAATGCTGCATGTTTCTCCGTACAAAAATTCTATCCCTTTTCAAAAGACCTCAGCTTCGTCGTATTTCCATTTCCAGGCACCATCATCGACCACATCCACTGCGTTTGCGTCGCGGTGGGCAGCGTGTTGATTTTAAATTTTTGACGTCCACGTGATGATCGCATAAATCGCAGACAGTTTAGGTTTCTATTATTTTTGTTAAACTGTGATCGACAAGGCCCTTCGGCGTGATGCCATCGACCGTCTAGAAAGGGCTTTAGGGGTTCCGTGTTCCGTAATCCGTTATTGGTGGAAAGTACAACTCGGGTTGAACGTAAGCACACACAAAAAAGTGTGCTGGCAGATATTAGTGGACGGTTTCTTTCCTGGTTTCTTGAATCTGATAGGAGGGGTGGCTCGTTTCTTGTTAGTGTCATCGTGGGATGGTCCCGTTTGGTTCTTTGTGGGATCATGGGATGGCTTTGTTTCTTTTTTTTTAAGGGATGGGGTGGGGTGGGTGGGGTGGGGGATCGTGGGAAGGCTCCGTTTTTTGTGTGTTGTGTTTTTTGGTTTTTTTTTTGTCTGATAGTGCGATGGCCTGTTAAATATTGTCGCGATCGTGAGATGGCTCGTTTCTTTTTCGGTGTAATAGTGGGACGGCCTCTTACTTCGTGGGGTTGGCTCGTTTCTTTATTGTTGGATCGTTGGGTGGCCCCTTTTGTTCTTTGTGAGGTAGTGAGTGGGAGGGCCCGTTTCTTCTTTGTGTGATCGTGGGATAGCCCCTTTCTCTTTTGTGTGATCGTGGGATGGCTGGTTTCTTCTTCTTTGTGTGATCGTGGAATGGCGCGTTTCTGCTTTATGTGATCGTGGGATGGCCTGTTTCTTATTTGTGTGATCGTGGGATGGTCTGTTTCTTCTTTGTGTGATCGTGGGATGGCTCTGTACTACTTTGTGTGGTTGTGGGATG
>JADBJO010000437.1:452500-470000 GCA_016801955.1 Conus betulinus
GGGGGAGGTGGAAACGAGGGGGAGGGCGAAATGAGGGAGGAGGGTGGTGAGGATAGAATCGGATCTTCGAAGAATTGGAGAAGGGGGAGAGAGCGAGGGAGAGAGAGGAGGGAGAGAGAGAGAGAGAGAGAGAGAGAGAGAGAGAGAGAGAGAGAGATGGCTTAAAAACTTGATTGCTCACAGATAAAGATTAAACACTTTTTTTTTCAAATCAGGAAGACTTAAAGCATCGTCTGGTTTTTAAATCTGCCCTTGCTATATTCAATCGCGTTCTACTTGAACACAAAGAACAGATAGTAGGACCGTAAAGTGGTAGGGTAACGAGATAAGCGAACAACAGCAATAAACAACAACAACAACAACAATGATGATGATAATATACATAACGGTAATACATGATGATGATGATGATGATGATGATGATGATGATAACCATAATAATGATATTACGAATGAGGATGCTGAAGATAATGATGAAGATGCTGATGAAGACTGATGATGATGGCGGCAGATTCTTTGTATCCGAAAACCAGTAGGGAGGACACATGTTGTCGGCAACATAATTTATCTTCTGGTAGTTGCGCGCTTTTCACGTGACCTGCACTCTTTTTGGCATGTAGGGCACAGGGACTTGTGGTTAGCAGGTACCTGAATCATTATCATATTGACAGTAACACTAACTACCAAAAAAAAAAAAAGGGTAGGGATGACCTGAATCAGTATCATATTGACAGTAACACTAACTACCAAAAAAAAAAAAAGGTTAAGGATGACCTGAATCATTATCGTATTGACAGTAACACTAACTACCAAAAACAAAGGTTGAGGATGACCTGAATCATTATCATATTGACAGTAACACTAACTACCAAAAAAAAAAAAAGGTTAAGGATGACCCGAATCATTATCATATTGACAGTAACACTAACTACAAAAAAAAAAGGTTAGGGATGACCTGAATCATTATCATATTGACAGTAACACTAACTACCAAAAACAAAGGTTAAGGATGACCTGAATCATGAATATCATATTGACAGTAACACTAACTACCAAAAAAAAAAAAAAAGGTTAAGGATGACCTGAATCATTATCATATTGACAGTAACACTAACTACCAAAAAAAAAAAAGGTTAAGGATGACCTGGATCATTACCATATTGACAGTGACACTAACTACCAAAAAAAAAAAGGTTAAGGATGACCTGAATCATTATCATATTGACAGTAACACTACCAAAAAAAAAGGTTAAGGATGACCTGAATCATTATCATATTAACAGTAACACTATGACCCCCTGACCCCCCCCCCCCCCCCCAAAAAAAAAAAGGTTAAGGATGACCTGAATCATTATCATATTGACAGTAACACTAACTACCACCAAAAAAAAGGTTAGGGATGACCTGAATCATTATCATATTGACAGTAACACTAACTACCAAAAAAAAGGTTAAGGATGACCTGAATCATTTATCATATTGACAGTAACACTAACTACCAAAAAAAAGGTTAAGGATGACCTGAATCATTATCATATTGACAGTAACACTAACTACCAAAAAAAAAAGGTTAAGGATGACCTGAATCATTATCATATTGACAGTAACACTAACTACCAAAAAAAAAGGTTAAGGATGACCTGAATCATTATCATATTGACAGTAACACTAACTACAAAAAAAAAGGGTTAAGGATGACCTGAATCATTATATATTGACAGTAAACACTAACTACCCCCCCCCAAAAAAAAAAAAAAGGGTTAAGGATGATCTGAATCATTATCATATTGACAGTAACACTAACTACACAAAAAAGGTTTTACGGATGAGTAGATGAATAAGGAATAATAAGACGGGAAAGGGGGAGGAGGGGAGGCAGATGGCTCTCTTTCCATGTCTGGATGGTTATCGCAGACTTGTCCATTACGCTTTCTCTCTATCTCTGCCTCTGTCTCTCTCACGCTCTCTGTATGTGTGTGCGTGCGCGCGCGCGCGTTTGTTTGTTTGTGTGTGTGTGTGTGTGTGTGTGTGTGTGTGTGTGTGTGAGAGAGAGAGAGAGAGAGAGAGAGATCTGATATGTGAGCGTTTTTTGCAATAGTGGTCTAAAATAAAGACATGCAGCGTTTTTCCCGTCTGAAGTATAGACTCCAGACACTTGTTAAGGAGATACTAGCTTCTGACTGATGTTTTGACTGATAGCTTCTGATTGATATTTGACTGGGGAGAGGGATGAAGGAGGGAAGCAGGTGGGAACGACGGAGATAAGGAGAGGGCGGTTGGGTGGATTGATGGAGGGGGAAGGGGGGGGGGGCGACACGGAAAATCGAATGATGTCCAGTAGCTTATTGGTGATATTAAACCCAAATAAGCTCTACCTCTTTTAGTTCACACTTTAAAAATGGTTCACATGTACGTTTTTCTTTGTTTTTTTTTTTTTTTTCCCTCCCTTCACCCCCATCCACCCCCACCCCACCCCACCCCACCCCACCCCACCCCCCACCTCCCCGTTTTCCTTCGTTCCTTCAAAAAGAAATCTAAAAAAAAAAAAAAGGAAGAAAAAGACAGAAAGAAACGGGAATTTTTCTGTGCATGATCTCAGTCGGCATCTTCCTTTCCAAAAGACCGTTTGTATACTTTTATTCTTCCATCCCTGTTTCATCCATCTGTGCGCAAGCTAGTTAACGTCACTCGTTGCCAGTACCAGTCGACCCCCGGGCTGCCACTGCCAGATATTGTAGCACTGGCAGAGTCGATGGAATCTTCGTTTGATACGTATCCCATATATGATCTAACGAGCTTATTGTGATCAGTGATGGGCGATGCGATGTCGGTTTGTCATTTGAATCCGAGAGATAGGCGCCGAGACAGCCGACGATGCAAGGGAATTGTTGGGCAAAGTGCTTTGGTCATGGTTTTAGGTAAGAGAAGAAGGTTGAACGACACTGGTTCTTTTGTTTTTGCCCGTAAACTTGTCGTCTGTCCGCTTGTGCTCTCTCTCTCTCTCTCTCTCTCTCTCTCTCTCTCTCTCTCTCTCTCTCTCTCTCTCTCTCTCTCAACTCCTTCGATCTGTTTCATCCAAACAAACCAGTCCGGATTCAGGGCCAACCATTCTTGTCACACAGCATTAACTAATCTTGTGGACCAGTGGCTTATTAACATAAACAATAATAAAATCACAGGTGTTCTAGTAGTAGACTTTATGAAAGCATTTGATGTCGTCGACCACAGTCTTCTACTTGAGAAATTAAATCATGGTCTGAACTTAACTCCACCCCAAAAAAAACTAAATACTTATTAATTACTACTAGACAAAAACGTCAAAATCTTTCTTGCAGCAATCATTACCTTTGTATTATGGTGAAAATCTCGAAGAAGTTGATCACCATATGATCCTAGGTGTTATTATTGATAACAATCTGTCATGGTCGAATCATATTGCGTTATTATGTAAAAATGTGTCCAGAAAGATTTACCAGCTTTCCAGAATGAAACACTTTTTAGACCAACATAGCCGTAAGTTGTTCTTTCATGCCTATGTTGAATCTTACATAAACTATGCCTCAACAATATGGGATTCGGCTAGTAGATAATATTTTAAAACCTTTATTCAGTTTACATAGACGTGCCATTAAACTGATCCTCCTGAAGTCCTCCTCTCCCCTACTTTCTCAGAATATAAACATTTAGGAATTCTGCCTCTAAAATGGAAACTAGTTTACAACAAAGCTATCTTTATGTTTAAAATAATGTCCGACCGTGCCCCTGTGACTTTGAAAAACAGATTCGAAATGAAGAAGATCCGTCATGTTTACAAGATAAAAGTACTTCTTCCGAGAATAGATCTGTTTAAATCAAGCTTGTTGTACTCTGGTGGCTGCTTATGGAATTCTATTATAACTTCAATCGATGTAAATACAAGCCTCCGAGTCTTTAAAAACAAATATCAAACACACCTTATGACGCAATACATGAACAGCATCTCCTAATCCTTATGATCAGTGATTATTTAATTTTATATCCTCTCTCTCTCTCTCTCTCTCTCTCTCTCTCTCTCTCTCTCTCTCTCTCTCTCTCTGTTTGAAAAGGGTGGGTCGTGAACGGAGGGGTAGATGGGGTGAGGTGGGGTGCTTGTGACGAGGGGCGAGGATGGAATTGTTTGCAGAGAACAGGGGATAGAGAGGAAAGGGGAATTGTAGTGCGAATCTGGAGGGCGCAAAAATGTGTGTGCTGTACGCCCCCTTCCGGAACAGATGCTTGGTTTTTTTAATATTGATTTACTATCATGTTGATTTCTATGTGTGATTATTATGTGTTCTGTATTTCTATCTTTTTCAGATCATGCTATTCGATAGATGTAATGTTTGACAATGCAAATGTATGTATGTGCGCATTGTGTTATATTTGAATTGTAATGTTATTATTTTCAATCATTATCATTCGTTACTATTGTTATTGCTATTATTATTGGGGTATTTGTCATCATTATCACTGGGTGTGTAGAGTGCTTGGAATGGATTGTGTGACAGGTGGGGTGTTTGGTTAATGGTTGGGGTGTGGAGGGTGGTTTTTGTGTTTGAAATGCTTCTTTTTTTTCATTTTTGAGGGCAAGATGCAAACAAGCCGGCAGCATTGTCATCATCAAGCAAGCAAGCAAACAAATGTAAAAAAAAAAAAAAAAAAAAAAGAAACTATTGTGATAATGGTGATAGTGATCGTAACAGGTTTCCTTCGCCGCTCGTTTGCTTGCTCGCTTGATTTAAAAAAAAAAAAACAAAAAAAAAACTTCTGGATGAATTCCAGATTGTGTCCTGTTTGTGTTGAAAAGCGTGCTATTAGTAGTGGAGATCATCTAAGTCGATTGTTGCTGAAATCGTTCAGGAGAAGCCCTCCATCACCATCTCGTCAGGTTGCTACACGCTTTAATCACGCCAGCGGCCTTCTGTCGTTGTCACCAGCATCTTCACGGGGAAATTTATGTTTAAACATGAGATTCTTCTTCCACTCATTATCTGACCCACCCACCCTCAATCCCCCCCTCCACATTCCCCCTCCTCTTCCCTACCCTCCATCCACACCTTCACACACTCACTCCCTTTCCCTGATTCTAACCTTCCCCCTCTTCTCCACGACGACTCTTTCTTTCTTTCTTTCTTTCTTTCGCCATCCACCAAACTTCATTTCACATTCCAACCATAAATTTCTTCTGCCAGTGGCAGGAATCGGAGCCGGCATTCCAAGAGTTCAAAAGTTTCAACAACTGTTCCCGTTATCTGCCCGAGTTGATAGCGGCTTGTATTTAACAGCACAGCCCCCGACTCTGGATCTTTTAAGCCTCAGAAGGCGTAGCCCCCGGCAAATGGTCGCGGAATTTTATATTTCGGCCGATCACTTCTTTTGGCGATGGTCCCCACGAGTGTCGTATAAAAAAGAACCCCCATGGACTTGCGGCCAGTTTTATTTTTGACAATTAGCCCCCTTTCCCCTTTCCTCCTCCCCTCCCTCCCTTTTTTTGTTATTTAAAAGAAGCAGAAGAGATGGAGAAGCTGGCTTGCATGACATTAGTCCTATCTCTGCTCGCTCCTCGTTTTATTCAGAGCTCTGCACTTGTTTTACGGGGGCGGGTTTTTATCCGCGCCTTTTTTATGGACGGGCACTTGCTGCCAAAGGGCTCGGCAATAAGGCAGGGCCGGTCGGAATCTCCGTGACTTCACAAGACTTATCAATGACTTAACGCTGCGGTGACTTCCCTGCCATTTCCATCCTTGCCCCCTGTGGTCCATCCTTCTTCTTCCCCCTCTGGTCTCGGTTCTCCTCTCTCTCTCTCTCTCTCTCTCTCTCTCTTTCCTTTTAGAGAGTGGGTAGAGGTAGTAGGTGGAGTCATCCAATTTGACCGAAAATGCCAAAGGGGGAAAAGAGGTCAGAAATGAGGAAGGGGATGAAAATGTGCTCCATCAACCTGTAGGCCAGTTTCAGATGAGGAGGAGGGGATAGCACCAGGATCAAGTGGAATGGAGTTTTGGCTGGAAAGAAGGAAGGGGTGGGGTGGGGGTAGGTGAAGAAACTGGCAGGAACTTAGTCTAAAGGTGTTCTTTCTGTCCCTCCCTCAGTCTCTCTCCTCGTCACCCTTCCCGTCCTGTCTGTCAGATAAATATGGGCCCTGGACTGAGAAGTCTGGTAGGTAGGTAGGTGGTTTGGCTCTTCTCATGGCACTCGACTACTTTCACCCACACATATCTGTGGTTCTGTTGTGATCTGGAGGATTGCCGTTGCCTTGTTGTTGTATTGTTGTAGGTAATATTCGCAGTGGTGGTGGTGATGTGATTGTCCCATTATGTAGTGCAGATAGGGTAAATGGTAGAGAGTTGTTCTAAACTGGATTTACACGTGGTATTTGAGACCCCCCCCCCCCCCCCAAAAAAAAAAAAAAAAAAAAAAAAAAAAAAAAATGAAATGAAAGGAAAGGAACGAAAATAACCACAGAATGACACACCAAATACTTTTTATTCTCCCCCTTGTGTCTTTTCTCATGTCGTCCTTTTTGTGTACATGTACCATCATCATGACCATCATCATCACCATCATCGTCGTCGTCGTCGTTTTCTTCTCTTCATCTTTTTTTATCAGTTGTTTTAATAACGGATTTGGTATACTTTGCTATTTGTGTTGAGATGCATTTTAAGTGGTATTTAAAATTAGATGGTCAAGGTCGTGGCACCACCATCTTCACGGAGCGTATGGAACATATAGTTCTAAAGAAAAAAAAGATTTAAAAAGAGAAAAACAAGAAGAGTTACCCAGAGATCAAAATCTGCGCAACAAAGTATCTGTGACCTTTCCACATACATCTCTTAATCACGTCCACAGTCACATCCATTACCGACCCACTCACACGGCTGGAAATTTGAAGATTAAATAAACAAGAGATTCCTTTTCCCTCGTTATCTGCTGCTCTCTTGTCAACATGCACACACACACACACACACACACACACACACACACACACACACACACACACACACACACGTATACACATACACACACGCACAGAAACACGTACACACACACACACACACACACACACGTACACACACACACACACACACACACACACACACACACACACACGTGCGCGCGCGCACACTCGAACACGTACATTCACCCTCTTCTTCCAGCAAATTCATTTGGCATTTTAGCCATAAATTTTTTCTGCCACTTGCAGAATCACACGCACATTCCGAGAGTTCAAAAGTTTCAGCAGCTCCCTCCCGTTATCTGGCCCCAGTGTTGTTGATAGCGGCTGGTATATTTAACAGCCAAGTCTTGATATGTTTTTAGTTCGAGAGGGCATGGCACCATAATATAGGTGACAAATGTTAAAAGAGCCCATGTGGACATGTGGACAAATTTATTGTTTAAAAGTAGCAGTTCCCCCTTTTTTTCGTTAATATAAGAAAGCAGAGCAGGAGAGATGGGCCGTTAGTTGAGCTTTATAAGTTCTCTCTCTCTTTTTTTCTACGTTTTCGTTTCTTCACGTCCCAGCGCATGGTTTACAGGCACTCATGATTTGTGCCCTTTTGTTTTAGGCAGGCACTCAAGGTCTGACCAGTGCAGTGGGTTAATGCGTAGGTCAGACATCTGCTAAGTCGTAGCCACGAGACCCTTTTCCTCAATTCTCTCATCTTAGTAGTTCATTCATTTATCCATCAGCGTAGCGTGGTCTCAAAACTTAGCTGATGTGGTGTAGCGTATATGGACTAGTCCGCACGCAGTGACGCCTCTTGATGAAACTGAAACTGCCTTTTTTTTTTGGAATAGACAGGCACTTGCTGCAAATTACTCGGTAATAAGACAGGGCCAGTCGGAATCATCGTGACATCACAAAGACTTGTCAATGGCTGTGGCAGTGATGAGCACTTCGTTAAGGCATGGATCCACACTTGAGTATTTATGAGGAAACCTTATTTCTTTCTTTATTCATTCATTTGTCTTAATCTTAAGTTGATACTTATCTATTTATTATTTTTTATGAGTTTGTAGTGATGAGCTCGTCAGTGATGTCTTTTATGTGCACCAAAGGCAGACAGTGAGAATATGTGATCATTCTATCAGTTCTTGCCGGTTAAATGCAACACAAAGCTGGTTCACACACACACACACACACACACACACACACACACACACACACACACACACACACACACACACACACACACACACACACACACACACACACACACACACACACACACACACACACGTGCGCGCGCACGCGCACAACAGTTCAAAGCAAAATCCATGTGGAGTTTCCTGAACAGTTCTTGTTTCATCCTCCACCCCCACCCCACCCCTCCCCCCCCCCCCTCCCTCCTCTCTCTCTCTCTCTCTCTCTCTCTCTCTCTCCCCGATTCAGCATAGACCGACTGCTTCTGTCTGTCTGTCTCTGTCTCTTTCCGTATGTCTGTCTGCCTGCTTGTCTGTCTGTCTCTTTCTTTCTCTGTCCCCCTATCTTTGTCTGTCTGTCTCTGTCTCCCTCTCACTCTCTCTCATTTTTCCCTTCCCCTCCCTCTCTTTCTTTTCCACTCTAATTATGTACGTGCTTTTCCCCAGCAAAGCTGTCATCAGTGTCGTCTTCAGTGTCCTCGTTAACCCGTTCCTTACCCCCATCCCTGCTCTTCCAGCTGTTTGTTGACGGAATCCAAACAGTTTAGCATTTCAAAGAAACTATATCAGTGTTATCTAGGTCATTCCCTGATGGGGCTTGAACCGTTCAAACCATCACTAATGTGATCACTGGTTGGTAATCATCACAGCCAGATGAGCGGAGGATGAGTGTCCTTTTCAGTTGCTGATTGGGAAAGAACCGTGGTATTCACAGATTCCTGCAGAATGGAGTCTGTATCAGCCAGCAGCATGTTCTTTTAATCCTACCAACAGTCCCTGAGTGGTTAACTGCCATCCAAGGTCTTGGAGAAATTTGATGTCAAAACTGACATGAGATGTTTCTTTCTCTCATTACCTGCTTCTTTCCCATTCTCTCTGTCTCCCCCTCCTGGTCTCCAACCTCTTCTTGCCCCACCCCCAATCCATTTTTCGTTTCTTTCCCCAAAACTTCATTTAACTTTCCAGCAGTAAGTTTCTCCGGGCCCCTGGCTGGATGAATCAGACCCCTCATTTCAAGAGTTCAAAAGTTTCAACAGCTCTTTCCGTCATCCGCCGAAGTTGATAGCGGCATGTGTTTAACAGCACAGCTACAGCTTCATATCTTTTGAGCCGCAGAAGATGGCGGCCATGGGAAGACGGGGATGCGACGAAGTTTATACTTTGGTGGGTCTGTTCTCCTTAGCGACCCCCAAGGATGTCTTCTGAAAAGGCTCCCTGATTATGTGGAACCAGTTTATTTTTGAGAATTAGCCTGCTTCTTTTTCTTCTTCGTCCTATTTTTCTTCGTCTTTGTCGTCTTCTTCTTCTTCTTCTTCTCACTTATATTAAGGGACCAAACAGAAAAGATGGCACATCAAGCATGTGTGACATAGTCTCATCTCTGCTCTGTCTCTCTTCTATCCTGCACCTGTTTTACGGGCAGGTTTTATTCGTCCCCCCTTTTTTTATGGACGGGCACTTGCTGCCAAAGGGTTCAGCAATAAGGCAGGGCCGGTCGGAATCCCCGTGACTTCACAAGACTTATCAATGTCTTAACGCTGCGGTGACTTCCCCGCCATCTCTAACTCTGCTTCCAATGGGTTTTTCTCTTTCTTTTTTCTTTTTTTTTGTGCTGTGTGGAGGGGAGGAGGATGGAACCGTCTGATTTTGACTGAGCATGCCAAGGGGGGGGGGGGGTGGGGACTGAGGTTAGGAATGAGAGAAGGGATGATGAAAATGCCCTCCATCAACCTGCAGGGCAATTTGAAAGGGGAGGGTAAGGAGGGGGGGTGGGGGGAGACCTAGACCAAAAGATTCTCTCTCATCTTCCATCCATCCGTCCATCCTGCTTTTCCTTCTCTGACCCCCATTCTCTCCTGTTTTTTTTTTCTCTGTCAGACGATATGGGCTCAAGACTGAGAGGGTCTGGTTGGTGATTGGCTGTTTGATTTCTTGGTACAGTGCCAGCTTCTCCCTATTGGTTGTCGGCTTTGTATTCGGTGGGGAAACTTTTGACTATCCGTGAGTAGTTGGGGTTGCTACCGTTGTTGGTGGTGGTGGTGGTGGTGGTGGTGGTGATGATGTCATTGGTCTTCATCACCATGCAGACAAGTGTGCAAACAGACAAAAGCTGTAGACATGGTCTTCGGTGGTTTAACCTGTGGTCTGTACGCTGAACTGAAAACAATCCGGAGCGAAAGAAAAACGATAAAGGCATTTTTTTTTAAACGATGATCTCTTGTGCTTTTGGTTGCTTGAAAAGAAAGGTGGTTCAACTGAATTGCTTCCTTCTCCATCATAATCTTGCGAATACAGACACATTTGACTTGTTGAATAATTTATGGTCCCAGCTGCTGATGATAGAGAATGGAGGTTTGGCTTTGAAAGTGAAGAGGGAGGATATGTTTGTTTCTTTCTCTCTTTTCCTTGTGTGTGTGTGTGTGTGTGTGTGTGTGTGTTGTGTTGTGTTGTGTGTTGTGTTGTGTTGTGTTGTGATCTTCCGTGGCACTCCATCGGTATTACCCTTTCACCGCTTTCCAGGTTTCTGTCCACCACACCCTCACCATGGGCGTGTCCCGCCACAGCCCCGGCACCGGCAACCCACAGGGAAAGCCAGAGTCAAGTCGTTAGGAAGCAAATCACCAGAGGCACTGCACTATTGCGGGGTCACTTCGATATGGTCATTGATGCCTGTTCTGAGCCAACAGTCGCAGGACACCACGACAAAAGTTATATAATCGCAGTGACAACGTGAGTGAGCGTTTCCTTTCGGAACTTGCTGATACCGGCGACCACGACACAAACCTACCAAGGGCACAGATGTTGAGAGGTAATGGAGTGTGAGGTCGTCGTGAGAACAGGGCACGAAGGGCCGGTCATGGGCCAGAAGATCTCACGAATAAAAATGGCTTTGATGGGGTATCGAACCCACAATCTCTCCCTGCTGGGAATCCGCGACGCTAACCGCTGCACCATCAACAGTGCACTTGTTCGTGCTCGTCTCTCCACAGACGTTGACTGAGGGGGAGGGGGAGGGGGATGTACAGCTGTGTACTTTATTTTCTTTACTTTTTTCTGATTTTTTTTTTTTGTACCATTTCCACCGCTCCCAGTTCAACCATCACTTACCACCACCACCAACCATCACTTACCACCACCACCACCGACACCGCCTTTTACCAACCAACCAACTCACCCAAACCAACGAGCTACGAACATCACCTCTTTCCCCCACCCGTCCCCACCCTCACCCCCTCGCCTCCTACCAGAGCCATCACCCTCTCACCACTACCACCACCATCATCATCGCCATCACCAATCTCCTACCACCACCACCACCACCACCACCAGCACCGGCCGCCGTTCTCTCTCTCTCTCCCCTTCGATTCATCAAGGAAGAGACAGAAGATTTAAAACAAATAACCCGAATGGAAATGGCGGGGGCTGCCTCGGTCCGGCGGCGGGATTGCTTCTGATTATAAGTCTATCTCAACTGCCAATGGGATTGCTTCTGATTTTCTGTCTATCCCGGGATGCCAGTGGTAAAGGGGCTGGAGACGGGGGGGGGGGGGGGGGGGGGGGGGGGGGGGGAGAGTGTGAGGAGGAGAAAAGAAAGAGGTGGACGAGAGAAAGGGGAAGGGGAGGAGAGGCTTGGGGTGAGGATTGGGGAATTGGAGATGGGTGGAGGGCAGAGAGAGAGAGAGAGAGAGAGAGAGAGCGAGCTCGGTGGTGTCGGGCAGTCGGCGGGCTCCAGCCGGCTTCTTCGGTCGGGGTGGGGGCCTGAGAGAAGCGGCCATATTGACTGATTTGTTTCCTTACTTATTATCGACCTGTGGCCAGGGAGTATTCTCTCTAGGTCCTGACCGGCCGCTCCCCTCCCTCATCCACCCTTCCCCCCACTAGGCTTCTCCACCGCCTCTCTTCTCCACCACCTCCACTGCTTCGCTTTACCCTCTCTGGTCCTCCTCCTCCTCCTCCTCTCTCCTCCTCCTCCTGCTCCTCCTCCTGCTCCTCCTCCTTGGCCGGTCCTGGTCTTTTGTGATTGTGCCTCTCTGATGTTATATGTCTGTCTGACTGTCTTTGACTGAGGGTGAAGTTGTTTTTTTTCTTTGTTTCTCTTTTGATGGGGTGGAGGGGGTGGGGGTGGGGGGCAGGTTGAGGGAGGAGTGAAGGAGGGAAGCAGTAGATGTAAGTGCAGAATGACAAAATCTTGGGAGGGTTTTTTCTTTTTTTTTTTTTAGTCAATTTATTGTGTGGTTTTTTTTTTTTTTTTTTTTTTTAAATAATTCCTTGTCTCGTTGCTTCTTCAGAAGCTGTTGTGCTGTGCTTCTTCCATCGTTTCTTAAGATAGCTGGCTTGCCCTGTTTTTCTTTTAAAGACAGTTTTGGTGTGCCACTTGCCACGTTGCAGCTTCTGTATATTTTTTATGAGTACGATTTGGTCAAATTGTCTCTGGAGACAGTTCTGAATGTTGCTTGCCTAACTGCTTCCAAAGAGTTTTTTTTTTGTTGTATCGTTTGAATGTTTCTGAAGACGATTTTTGGATAATCCTTGTCCCATTGCTTCTGAAAACACATGTGGATTTTTTTCCATCCCTTTTCCTTTCGCTCTTCATTTTTCTTTCTTTCTTTCTTTTTTTTAAAGTGTCTCTTATGCCATTCTGAAGACCACTTTTGAGTATTGTTTGACTCATTAGAAGATATAGTTTTGAGAAACGCTCGTTCTTTTTGTTTTTGATGACTTTATAAGGAATTGCTTCTTCTCTTGTTTGTGGTCAACTTTTTTTTATTTTTTTATTTTCGCTTATTGAAATGCTGTGTAATGACGGGTTTTCATTATGAACGCTTCTCGTTGTATTTTAAATTTGTTCGAGGTACCGCTTGTCTCACTATATCTGGTGATTACTTTAAAGAAGAGCTGGTCTGATTGGTTCTAAAGGTTTCGAGTACCGCTTGTCACATTGCTTCTGAAGGCCCTGAGTTCTCTCTCTCTTTCTTCTCTGACTGGTTGTGAAGACTCGCTCGTTCTTTTGCTTCTAGTGACTATTTAAAGAATAGCTTCTTCGATTGGCTCTGTGTGTGTGTGTGTGTGTGTGTGTGTGTGTGTGTGTGTGTGTGTGTGTTTTAAAGTTTTCGCTTATCGATATGCTTTATAAAGGTAGCCTTTCATTATTATCAATCTGCTTCAGATGATGACCGTTCTGGAGATGGCTTCTTCGATTGTTTCTCATCATGTTTTTTTTTTATGTTTCGTTTATCGAAATGCTTTATAAAGATGGGCTTTCCATTATCACCGCCTTTGCTTCTGATGACTGTTCTGAAGATGGGTGGTTGTTTTTTGCTGGTTGGTTGGATTTGAAGTCTGTTCCTAGGAAGTCTGTTTCTAAACTGTTGTTTCTTTCATTACTTGTTAAAGTTATGATATTTTAGCTTGCCTCATCGCTTATGAGTCTCTCCCCCCCCCCCCCCCCCTAACGGTTTGCTCTTTTCTTTCTTTCTTTTTGCATGACTAGACGGTTTTTGGACAGATGTGTGTTCTCATTGCTTCACAGGATGGTTTTCACCGTTGATTTTCTTATTAGGTTTCGTTCGTGTTTTTTTTTTTTCGTTCATGTTGCTTGCGTTATTGCTTTTCAGAAAGGTTTTTTGGACTGCTGCTTTGCGCGATTCTTTGTTTATGAAAATGTTTTTTTGATTGTTGCTTGTCCGATTGCTTCTGAAGATGCTTGATTGTTGCGTGTTCTCCTGATGCTTTTTGGCTGTTGCTTGTCTCTCTGGTTTTCATTATTTTTCCTCCCTTGCCTCCCATTTTTTCCTCTTTATATCCGTCTGTATCTCTTTCTATATCTATGCAACTACACAAACACACACACACACACACACACACACACACACACACACACACACACACACACACACACACACACGCACACACACACACACACACACACACACTTTGACTTGTTTCATTGTTTCTCGGATGGTTTGTGATTGTTATCTGTCTCATTGCTCCTCAGCGTGGTTTTGCAATTTTTGAATATTGCCAGTCTTGTGGCTTGCCTTCTTTGCAGTGGGGGTGGGGGGCTATTTCAGTGGAGGTTGTATCCGCACCTTCTGGAAGTTCTGTGACAGTCATTTCCTCTTTTACTTCACTCTCTTTTATAGTCAGTTGCCCCCCACCCCCACCCCATTCGCCTGTTTTTTTTGTGCCTTTGTGGCTCAGTGTGCTTTCTTTCTTGTAGAATATCATGTACTCTTTTTCTCAGGTCATAAGTGCTTGCATTGAGTGGTGGGTTGGTTGGCTGGTGAGGATGGTGGGTGGTTGTAATCTGGCGACTCGGTAGTGAGACTGTATGTACTGCCAGAACAGACCCGAGCTGTCTCCATTCTGCAGTACCTATTTGACCATACTGCTGTTTCAACGATTTTTTTTGTGCCTTTGAATGCTTTTCAGGGTTTGTTTTCTTTCTTTCGTCTTCTTCTTAGTCTTCTTCTGGTGGTTTTTTTTTTTTTTATTATTATTTTTTTTGCTTCGTTTGTTGCATGGGGAGTGAATGCCGTCACAGGCGGTGATTGCCAGAACAAGCATCGGCAGAACACCAGGTCGTGTCTTTTTTTGTTTGTTTCTTGGGAAACTTGGAATTGGCAGAACTTTTTTTTTCTTCCAGCTGCACGGAATAGTCGCAGCTCGCCAGCATTCACTGGGAACACAATGCGAGTCCAGTCTTTTTTTTTTCCAGACGTAAGTAAAAAGCGTTGTGTGTGTGCTAAGGGCTACAGCTGCTGTTGGAGTGTGCTCTTGTTCACTGCAAAGAATAATGTAGGACGGAGTTTATGCACACTGCACACCAGGCGGATCTGATTGGTGACTGTGACTCTTCACTGTTGCTGCTGCCATCTCTCCTGATTTCCTTTTTAATTGAAAAAAAAAATTCGACGTTCAGAATTTGATGACAAATTTCTTGATTTTGCTAGAGGAAATGTTAATGTTTTGGCATGTTAATTGTTCGATGGTTTGTTTGTTTGCTTATTTGTGACAAATTTCTGATTTTTTTTTTCGTTAGGAAATGTTGACGTTTTAGCACGTTATTTCTTCCTTCGTTCGTTTGTTTATTTAAAGGATGTCGCCAAAGTAGACCACAGACGATATTCTGTGAGTATGTTTTCTGGATTGCGCTATATTTCTTAGTGAAACCTCCTCCGATCAGTAAACAGGAGTGATTGAATTCAAAGCCGAATTTCCGCCTGTCATCCTCTGGCACTGGAATCTGGATTCAAGACGGCTGGTAGCAAAGGCACAGCGCAGACATGTGTCAGTGAGTCCAGCGATCTGTTCTCACGTCTGTGAAGACTTTTCTTGCATTCAGATGGGGAACTAACGTAAAGGGCATCTTGAAAGCAGTTTTTTTGTTTCATAGTGGAAAGAATCTCGTGGAGAGCGTGGCAGCAGAGAGTTCTCAGAAGAGAAGCCCCCTTCAAGCAAGTGTTTCGGCCCTTATCTCCTGACACTCTAGTAGGGTTGGGCCACACCCCGGTTCATGACTCCGGATGTCCCTCTGCTGTCCCTTTTTTTTCCCATCTTGGGACGAGCCATGGCTGGGATTCGAACCCATGACCCTCTGGACATGCTCATTTTCCACTTAATGACTCGCCCTCTAACCACTGAGCCACTGGGACACCTGATACTTGTAGGAAAGTTAAGCCTTATGAAGTTCACTTTTGTTCCTCCTTGACCAGATCCAGCTTGAACACATCTCTGCTGCTTCTGCCATTGCTTTCAGGGCTAAGGTTTTTTTCCCTCCCTGCAACTGAGAGCTGTTTCATGAGGCTGTATGCAGACGTTCCTACCCCCCCCCCCCCCCCCCCCCCCCAGCCCCCAATTTCTGCAGTGAGGACTTTGACCTGATAGCCTTCTCTCCTCAGGCTGTTTGCCAGATCAGCATACTTTTCAGTCTTGTAGATTTGAGGTGCCTCCATTCTGTTCTCATATGGGCACCGTGAGCTCGATCATGATCAGCTGCTCGGTTGACTGAGAGTGGACTACTATGTCTGGTCTCAGTTCAAAAGACGTCAGTGGAATAAGGGATGTAGATGGGTAGAGTAAGGTATTGCTTGATAATCGACATTTTTTCTCTCTCTAAAGTGCTTCGGTTTCACTGGTTAGTACATTGGACATGGTTCATTTCTGTAGCTTCGGAAGTTTCCTTGGGTTTCAGTTTCGTAAAGGAGACGTAAATCAGCGCGGGGCAAATCCATACGCATTACGCCACATTTGCTGAGCTGTGAGGCTACAGCGCGCAGAGATGAGAAATGATTGAATAGATGAATGAAATAAAATGAAATAAACAAAAAATGAATAAAGGGTTGGGTTGGAAGTGGACCTCATGGTCAGGTTTATGCGGTTATGCCTTAGCTATCGGCTGTCTGTGTCTCTGTCTGTCTGTCTGTCTCTCTCTCTCTCTCTCTCTGCCTGTCTGTCTGTCTGTCTGCGCGCGCGCCTGTATGCGTGTGAATGTGTACGTGCGTGTGCGGGCGCATGTGTGAGCGTGCGTATGCTTGCCTGCCAGCATGTGTGCGTGTCTCATTGTGTGTGTGTGTGTGTGTGTGTGCGCGCGCGCATGCGCGCGCGCGCGCGTTTGTTTGCGTGCATAAGCGCGTCCAGTCGAAAGAGAGAGAGAGAAATAGAGTGTGTGTGTGTGTGTGTGTGTGTGTGTGTAAAATTGTTAGTTAATTAGCTAGTTTCCCGCTCCCCGTAAAAATGAAGGGAGAAACGAAAAAACAAATGAGGCGTCACAACCGTGGAATCGGCTGTGGGCTCACAGCAGCGAATAAAACTTGCTCGATTTATATTGGGTAAAAAAAAAGTCGGACATGGGCTGGTCAGGTCGAGATTCATTCCCGATGGAACAATATCTGAACAGCCACTTAACTATGAGAAATGCGTATAATTTTTCGTGATGTGTAAATTAAAAAAAAAATTCTTTTGTTTTATTAAGGACAATTATTTGGTCGTGGTTTGCAAATAGTCTATCAAATGTGACAGAAATCAGTGTGGCAGAATTTATGCCTTTTTTGATACACTAATCAAATGTAAAGAATTTAGCTGCTGTTAATGTTTTCCGTGGCGAAAAAAAATGGAAGAGTGACCATTCTTTCATATATACGTATATATCGGGGGGGGGGGGGGGGGGGGGGGGGGGGGGAGGGGGGGGGGGAGATTGTTTAAGAAGTTCAGAGCTTCAGAAAAAAAAGAAGAAATCTAAATTGGTTCGAGCTTAAGATTTGTCATATAATTCAAATAACAAACATCGACGTTTTGTTTGTTTGTTTGCTTCTTCTTGTGTTTGAAAGAATGCAGGCCA
>JADBJO010000437.1:482500-485000 GCA_016801955.1 Conus betulinus
CACTGGAACAAAAACGATGGCGCTCAAAATCTGCATGTGTAGAATAAGGTTAGGCTAGCTACGGAAGTTGGGACACACCGCCTTGATAGGGACACAACTTCACCGTTCACTTTCAACTGTTGGACTCTTTCACATAGTTGTAACAGCACTGTTTAAACCATTGATGGCGTATAGAATTAACTTCTTGATAGGAGAAATAAGTCGGTTGGATTGTTTTGTGGAGTTATAACGGCACTGTTAAACCATTGATGGCGTATAGAATTACCTCCTTGATGGGATAAAGTATCATCTCCAGAATCCGCCAGCTGACCTACATTTTCGCAGGCATAGGGATTTGCCTGTTGAATGAACAGAAATATATATAGCTGCATTGAAGTACGGCGGATTAAAGTCATGTAAAAAGAGGCCAGGCACTAGGGTGGCCTGTTGCATGAGATGTACCTGCACATTGTTCTTGTGCTCGTGCATTGCTCACGAGCCCAAGAACATCTCTCTCTCCACCCACAAGCACACTCCTCTCTGTCTGTCTGTCTGTCTGTCTGTCTGTCTGTCTGTCTCTCTCTCTCTCTCTCTCTCTCTCTCTCTCTCTCTCTGAGCAAAACAAATGACTTCTGTTCACCAGACAGAGGTTCATATCCCCATTTGCTGCCCGTGAAGAGTTTAATATTAATGCATAACGACCTCTTCTTCACCCCCGTTCACCTCTCCTTCCCATTCGTTTTCATAAACAAATCTTTGCGAAGTCATCAACAAAATGACGGAGGAATCGTTTGCTCGCAGTTTTTCTCCCTCTACTGATTTGATTGGAATAGAAACAGCTACAGAGGCAGGCAGGGACATATTCGCTTAAGAATGAAAACAAGTAAAAATAAATGCCATACTTTGAGCTTGGGAAACGACTTAACATGAGTACATCTGAAACCTTTGGAGCCTATACGGGTAATCATTCCTTGTCTTTATTCCAAGTATGTAATCCTGACGGTCGTTATTATCAGGTTCCAGAAAAAAATGGTGAAGTTGTGTGTTTGAAATAAAATTCTTTGACTTCCTCTGTTACTATGTCTCTGCCTCTTTCATTCATTGTTTTGTTTTTCGTTAAAAAAAAAAAAAGAGGACGGTTTCAGCTGTTTAAAAGTCTTCAATGCAAAATTTATTGTTTATTAGTCGAATTCGCAATAACGTTTGTGATTTTGTGTCTGTAAGTATGCTTAGCGCTTTTATGTGAAATGGTTCTGAATATCTGTATATCTGGGGTGTTATTTCATCTCCTGTTGTGACCTTACCCCTTTCCACGAAATACAGAGTAAGCAAATAATCAAACTGTACATCATTATGCAGCAGCAACAATAACAGTAGTTAAATTGCAGTGGCAGAAGTAGCCGCTGCACTAGTAGTAATGACAGAGTAAACATACTGAGCTGTGGAGCCCAGATTTCACAGACTTGTAAACGTCCTTTCGCCCCAAACCAAACCAAGCAAAGCTAGCTGATGTGCCCCGGTGGCGCACGAACCTGTGACCTACTCATTCCTGATCTCCTTTCTCGTTGTCGCTGCCTGGCAGCAAGCGCTTCTGGCCCCGAAAAGTAGCCGTGTGCTTCCACCACCACCACCACCCACCCCCCCCCCCCTCCCCCTCATCACTTCATAAATCCCACACCCTGCAGCCCGGCCCGCCCTCGGTGAGGTGATGGAGGGGCAGGAAGAGCAGAGAAAGCCCTCGGGGGCCGAGAGGATCTGGGACACCAGCTCTAGCTTGAGGGGAAGGAGGAGAGGTGAGAAAAAAATGGGAGGAGAAGGGTGGGGGGGGGAAGGGGGAGAAGGAGACTTATGATTCTCTCCCAGAGACGTTTATGATGAAGGGAAGCGGGACGGAGTGGACAGACTGTGTATGGGACATTGCTAGGGTCGAAGAACTGCAAACAGGGGTGGAATTCCTGGGGGGGGGGGGGGGGGGGGGGGGGGTGTGTCCCCCTGAAAACTCCTTTTATTTCTACCTGAAATCCCCTTTTAAGGAAAAAAAACTTAACATTTTTATTCTTTTTTGTTTAAAAAAAAAAAAAAAAAAAAACCCAACCCAGAAAATACTAGCAATCAGATGGTTCTTATCCTCCTGAAGCGGTGATCAGATACAGTTCCAACCCGTCATTATGCCCAGTGCATGTGGCTTACTGCACGCAGTGTTATTTGAGAATGATTCATGTTGTCGTGCACAAATCAACTTTGAATTTTTTTTTTTGGCAGCTGTCTCCAAACCTTTCATTCATGCCATAGACTGCCTCATAAGGCATCATTTTTTTTTTTCTTGTGGATTAAACAAAACACAAAACAAAACAGAAATTCTGGGAGAGTACTCCGCCCGACCTCCCAAAGTTCTTTTTCACCCTGCCGCCTATTCCCACCAAAGGTATAATGATTTTTCTCGTGAGCCATATTCATTCTGTGTGTGTTCATACTTCTTTCTTTTCTTTCTTTTGAAAAAAATTACGAGACAAACCTTTCG
>JADBJO010000437.1:495000-532500 GCA_016801955.1 Conus betulinus
CTCTTTGTTCTCTCATTCCATTCTCTTTCTCTCCCGTTTTATTTGTTCTCTCATTCTGGCCTTCGTTCTTCCCAGCTTTCGATTTTTCGTTCTGGCATTTCATTCTTTGGTTTCTACCGCTTGGCATCTTGTCTGTCGTTCTGCGCCCCTTTTCGTTTCTTCTGCTTTCCGCCTCTCGTTCTCTCATTCTGTTCCTTGTTGTTCCTGCTGTCCATCTCTGTTTTTTTTAATTTTATATATACTGTCCAGCTTTCCAGCCTTCCTCATTCTCTGCTGCTGTCGAGCCCTTATTCTCTCCCACTTCCCATCTCCTTCTTTCATTTCAGCCCTTTCTCTTTCCTCCTGGTTTTTTTTAAATTCCACTTTCCCTCTCAGTTCTTTACTCTTTCCATTCTTCTGGGTTTTTTTCTTTGGGGTGGGGGGTGGGGGGGGGGGGGCCTGGGGCTGTGGGAAGGGGGGGAGAGGGGTCTTTCCATCTCTCGTTCCGTTTATTCTTTCCATCTGTATTTTTTTTTTTTTTCATCCCGCGTTCTTTGACTCTTTCCATCTGTCATTCCTCGAATCTTTCCAACCCTCGGTCTCTTAGCTTTTCCCGCTTCTCGTTGTTTCATTCTGACTATCTTGTCATTCCTTGCTGCATTTGCCTTTCCCTCCATTTTTCCTCTGCATATTTCCATCTCTTGTTCTTTTGCTCTTTCCACCCCTCGTTTAATTACTTTTTTTTTTCATCTGCTCATTCTGTCTCTTTCTTTCATGCTTCCAATCCCTCGTTATGTTACCGTTTCCATCCTCTGTTCTTCTACTCAATCCGCATTTCTCGTTTTACCACACTTTCCAACCCACGACTTCTTTTTTTTTTACTTTTCCCGTATCTCCGTTATTCTTTCTATCCTCCCTTCTTTGTACTTTCTCTATCCCTTATCTGTCTGTTTTCAACTTTTTTTTCCCCCACACTTTCCCATTCATAATTCTATTACTGTGTCCATCTTGCGTTTCGTCTGCTCATTTCATCTATCTTTCTCTTATTTCTTTCTTTCCGTGTTCTTTGTTCGCTTTCTCTCTTTTTTCCCCGATCCCTTGTTTCCTTTCTACCACCACCCCCTCCCCTCACGCTCAACCCCCTACCCCAAACCTTACCCTCCTGCCCCTCTCTTTTTACCACCCGTTTGTTGTTCGTCCGTGGTAGCTCCTTTCCTTCTAGTGTGATCTGGGCAAAGTCTTTGGCGAGTTGAAGCGTGTATGAATCTTTTATGAGCGTTGCATTGCGGTGGTGTGGCCTCCATTTTCACATCCTGTAAAGGTGACGTATATTATTAAGTCTGTGATCTTTTTGACTTTCTTTTTTTTTTTTTCGGAGTTCTTCTGAGCGTCTATGTTACGGCAGTTTTGTTTTTGTTTTGTTTGGTGTTTTTGTTTCCCTCATCTTTAAATGTTTGTTCTTTAGGGAATACGTTGCTCACCGTGCTGTAAATTTTGCCCATTTCGATGAAGCGCGAGGCAGTCTCTCTCTCTCTCTCTCTCTCTCTCTCTCTCTCTCTCTCTCTTTTCAATCTTCTTTCTCTCCCTCCCACTCCTACTTCTTTCCTTTTCCTTCTCCACCCCCTCCCCTGTCACATTCCTCTCGCTTTCCCTCTCGGTTTCCTTCTGCCTCTCTCTCTCTCTCTCTCTCCCCATTCTTCATTCTCTCTCAGAGGTATCAGCCGCTCTCTCTTTCTCTCAATGCTCTCTATCTCCCCCCCCCTCCCCCCCCCCACCGCCCCCCAGTGTATGTATTATTTTTATACGAATATCATTTCACAACACCACTGTGCGTCTTGCGGGAAAAAAACTTTGAGACATGAATATATCCGAGCGCTTTTTGTTTTCATCCCCCCTTCACCTTTTTATTGATTTGTTTTTTCACTCTTTTCCAACAACCAGCTTGTTTACATTCCACTCCCTCCCGTCCTCCCTCTACTGTATTCCACTGACAACGCGGACAGCTCAGAGGATGTGGTCATCAGCCACAGTCAGAGACCAACGCCCCCACGCGGTGTGATCCATTGACCCGTTTCTAGGCATAGTATGATCTTAGCTTTAAAAGGAAACCAAACATCGGGTTCAACAGAAGCACACCCAACCAGTCGTTTCGCATGTATTTAGGAGATCCGCGCCGATGACATCACTCACGATGTATGAATAACATGCACGTACAACTCCTCAGTATGACGTCGCATTTCGGGCGTTGGGAATGACCTGTGAGTCGGTCTCTGCACGAAAGGAGTTTTCCCATACAGTGCAGTGCCCCGTTCATTGTATTGTGCCTGCTCGGAACCACCCAGCGTGGATCCCGATAAGCATATGGAGAAGAAGAAGAAAAAAAAAAAGAATGAATGAAGGGGAGCTGAGAGAGGTCGTTTATCAAATTTCAGACATGAAAGAAATGTGCAGTTTGATTCAGTCGTGCCTGTGTCAGTTCACACTGATATAATATTACTCATGGCGTATGAATTTATGACTCGTCACTTGTGCTTGTCGGTGAGGGATTTGTTCGCTCCGCGCGTCCTGTTACGCACGTTATGTCCAAGGAAGCATGAAGAGCGGATAAGGGGGGGGGGGGGGGGGGGGGGGGGGGGTTGGCGGAGGTGTTTATTAAGTTATGGCCGTCTCTGTCGTCATTTTGCGGGGGATCTGGATTTCTGTGGTATATAGTGGGTATCCTGTGATTATAAACTCCCCTCTGGTGTATCCCCCCCCACCCCACCCCCACGTCTTCATCAACCCTCCGATTATGAGAGTTTTTTTTTTTTTTTTAATACCAAACAGGTAGGGATAACGGAGCATGCAAAATAACGGAAGGAAAGTAAGGCGGGGGCTCTCTCTCTCTCTCTCTCTCTCTCTTTGAGACACACACACACACACACACACACACACACACACACACACACACACACACAGATGTTTTCCTTTTTTGCAAGCTCGGTCTGGAGCAAAACATTAAACCACAGATGGTCGTAGAACTGCCCGCGACATGATTGTGGATATCAGCAGCTTGTCATAGAATCAACTTAGACATAAGTGTGGAGGTCAAAGTTCCTTACAGCTTTGTGCTTCGCACAGAACCAACCAAAACAGGATTGTGTATGTCAACAGTTCTCACAAATTTCGTCGAACAAGACGTGCAAAGGTTTCTGCTTCTCTCAGTCACCAAAGACATTGCGTTGTAGATGTCGGAATTTCTCGCACAACCGTTCAACACATGATTGTAGATGTTTCTGCTCCTCATAGAAAAAAAAAGTCATAATTGTACTATGTGTACGCTTATCATAGCACCAAGCAAGGCAAGTTTATGCATTTCACAGAACCAAGGAGAACCTGATTATATGGACTCGAGTTTCTCATGAAACCAGTCATAGTTTCTTCGATGATAAGTACATAAGATGTAAAAGCTATCTGCAGAAATGAGTTTTCTTTTTACATGTCCTAGGGTTTTTTCATTCATCCCAGTATTGGTGAAAATACTTTTAAAGGAAACGTTTCAATGTGAGTGAACATATGAGATGTTTCCTTTGATCAAGAGTGACCTTGCTGCGATGCTGTATGTGCCAGGAAAGCGCGTGCAATATCTTGTCTGACGTCGAAAGTCCACGGGTTGTAACAACCGCGGCATCTTAACAGAAGGGGGTGTGTGTAAAAAAAAGATCTTGCATTCCTTTATATTCGTTGTAATTTATTTGAGGTAAAGAATTTTTTTGACGAATATTGATCATGCTATAGTTTTCCCGCTTAGGTTAGTAGCGCTGTCGCTGGCGGTACGCATGAATCGAATTACAGTGAACAATTTAGAAATGAAAGCACACTCTGAAATGTGAAGATGAAGACTCTTCTTCCCCTCCACATTTGGACACCTTTCGGAAGACGTTTTCTGGAATGCTTTTCTTCTTTACACTAATTTATTACACACACACACACACACACACAACTGTTCCTAATTTTAAGACTTTATCTGAAGCGTTTTTGACCGCTCTTTAAAGATTATTTTTATAGAACATTTTTGCATATGTTTCTAGTAGATGTACATACCAGCAAAGACTCCCTCCCTGTCGTTTCTGGATTGTTGTTGTTGGTGGTTTCTTTTTCCACTTGCTGTAGTGTATAATAATTTACCTGCCAAGATAGGTACCGTCCACTGGAAGATAGGTACCGTCCACTGGAAGACTTGTATTTCATATGTAGCTTTTTTGTCCTTGTCTATTGTAGATGACATCCCAACAAAGATTCTCACCCTCCAAAGATTTTTTGCTCATAGAACATTTTTGTCTTTGTACCAAATTTCGTCGCAAGACAGCCCCCTTCCTCCTAAAATACTTTATATCTTGAACTATACTACATTGATCTCAAACGGTTTTCCCGTGGAGACTTGGTGGCGATGAAGGGGAAGAGAAAGGTATTTTTTGTCTTTGTGGTAACTTCCGTCAAAGACCTCCCTCCCCCGCCCTCCATCTTTGCCCCTTCAAAAGATCTTTTTAAATATCTTTGCTGAAAGTAGATTTATCTTTCATACAAGAAAAACAGTTATCTGTAGATATTTTAGGAAATTGTTTTGTGTTTGAAACAGATTCCTTTTAAATATCTTTGCTGAAAGTAGATTTATCTTCCATACAAGAAAACAGTTTACCTTTAGATATTTTAGGGAAATTGTTTTGTGTTTGAAACAAATTCCATCAAAGACTCTTTCCCTTAAGATATTGAAACAAAAAGAGATGAATCTTCGTCGATAATATAGATTTATCTCCCAGCCAAGACTGCACCTACATTTTTTTTTTTTTTTTTGGGGGGGGGGGGGGGGGGGCGGGGGGGGGGAGTATATTTGTCTTAGCTCGCTTTAACATCTGACAGAGACTCCATTCTTTTTAGCCGTGTCCTTTTGTCGAACATTTTTCTCTTTGTATCAAGTTGACCTTCCTTCAAATATTCCCTCCTTTTAATTTTCAATAATAATAATAAATGAACTTGTTTCTTTGTCGTAAAGATTTTTATCCTTGGCTGTACTGGATAAATAAAACGATCTGCAGGATGACTGTTTTAATAATGTATATAGGTGTTGCTGGAGTTCAACAGATAATTGTGCTTTTGTCTTTATAAATTTTAAGCGATGTGCTAATACTAGTGTGGGTCTTTGTCTCTTGAGACTCAGCAGATACGAGAGCTGAGGTCCTGATTTGGCTCCTAGTAGTCCGCTGGACCCGATAAACACTAACTAAATAACTGACTGAAAAAAAAAAAGCCAAAATGCGAATAAACACACGAAGCGAAACGCAAAAGGTACGGCGGTATATAGTAGCGTCTGAAGGCGATAACAGCTGTTTTCCTCATTGAAACAGCGAATGATCCTTGAGGAAAACTGCGAGAAGATGAAAAGCAGCTATTATCCTTGGGATTACCATTATTTACCTTGGAATAACAATATTTTCTCAATTTTTCCTGAGGATGATGGCGTTTTTCGCTGGTTACTCTATCACAGTTTTTCAAAACTTTTCCTCTCGATGATAACTGTAATCCTTGTTTTCCCCAAGTAAAACGGGCATTGTCGCGAGGAAAACGACGGAAACAGAGGAACACAGCTATGATCGCTGTTTACGGCGACAAGGGGCACATGGGGTCGGCAAAACACGGAAAAGTTGTGTCTCGGAGGATCATAACGGTTTTTGCTCTTTTCGTTGTTTTCTCTTCAAGGATTATAACCGTTTTACCCCGTCGACAATGGGGAAAACCAGTTGTGATTCTAAGGGGAAATGCCGAAGGCATGGAAAACAGTTTTCCATGGAACATAGCTGTTGTGATCGGTTTATGAAAGCTAGTACGCTCGTATGAAATGTAACGTTTGTTTAATGCAGACAGCACAAAACAGATCAAAGAATTGTTGCCAGATGTCTTTTTCAGACGTTACAATACAGACATGTTTTTGTGCTGTGTGTCCAGTGAGCATTAGTTTGCGCTTTGTTTTACGTGTTTGTTTCATGTTTGGCTTTACCTCTAGTATGTTTTACCTACCAGCACAGACGACCTCCGTTGTAAGTCTTTGTTTGGAACCGACCTGTGGAGGTCGTCGGAGACGGATTCTACTGTAGTAGACCACCTCAAACCATGTTTATTATTCCAGCTGTATGTCAGATGCGTTAAGGAATCAGTTCATTCTACGCGAAGCGTTCCTGCTTTCGTAAGAAGTCACGAAGCTTAATCTCCGTTGCAGCTGGAAAGACTTCGTGATGCTATTGTGTCATGGTTCACAGATTGAATATTTACTTTGAGGATCAAGTCAGATCTCAACACATCTTCCAAGTAGAGGCTAATTATTGTGAAGCAAGAGCTCTTAAGAGAAAAGCCAACTTACACGTGCACATGGGAGGTCCCTCAAACGGCGTTGTTCAGAATGGAGTTAGTTGTGAGTCAGGTTTGCTTTGTCTTGTTCAAGACAAGAATTCGTTTGAATGTTTTAGTTGCAGCACGCAGCCATCGCTAGCCGTGCTTGCTCAGAGCGCACGCGCGCGCTCAGGCATGCATACACACACATACACACATGTGCGCGCGCGCGCGCGCCTCTCACTCGTCAGGAGCGAAGATCCGTTGATTTAACAGACGGGCGGCGGCTGTTCAAGCTTAACCCCATTAAGCTCCCGTTCTTCATTGGCCTTTACTTTGTTGTTGCGAACGAGGGATCAGGAACAATATGCACAGAGGGATTAAAACAGTAATTCACAAAAAATCCAGACGCTCCCTCCCCTCTCCCCTCCTTCCCCTCCTTTCTCTCTCTCTCTCTCTCTCTTTTTTTTTTCTTCTTCTTCGCCACTCTGCCAGACAAGTCATTGTTCTCATACGTTTCGTGCCCATACACAGAACGGATGAAAATGATCTTTATGTGACTGACTCTCTCCTCCCTCCGTTCTCTCTTTCTCTTTAATATGGTAAAGAGAGAGAGAGAGGGAGGGAGGAAGAAAGGATGGTAACCCTCACACACACACACACACACGCGCACGCACGCACGCACTCATTCACGCCCACTGAAGTGAAATGCAGGGAGGGAAGGGGAAAGAAGGGTAACTCTCTCTCTCTCTCTCTCTCTCTCTCTCATATACTCCTCCAGTACGGTGCACACAAAGGGATTATAGAGATATTTATTCGATTGTCTTCTCAACAGCGGGGGATTTTCGGGTGGGGTGGGGGGGGGGGAGGAACGGGGTATGGGAAGGGACTGCGGAAGGGGGAGGGGGGGGGGGGGGGGGCGGGCGGAGATGAGGAGAGAAAGGTGAAACAGAGGGTGGGGGCAGGGAGGGGTGGGTTAAGATAGAATAACAAAAGAAACGTGGCGGCGATGTCTTGCGGGGGGAAAGAAACAATGGACAGCGGTAATGGTGATGATGAGGATGTTCCGATATTATGGGGGAGGAAAGAGGGGAACAAAAGAAAAGGGGGAAAAATGGCGCGAAAGATGATTAGGAAAAGAGGTTTTGTAACGGAATCCTGATTAATGTGGTTAAGCGTTGAATGCTGCGGGCGCGAGCGGGGAAAAGGGGGGGGGGGGGGGGGGGGGGGGGGGGGGGGGGGGGTGGGGGGGGTGAAAAGGGACGGGGAGGGTAAGGAGAGTGGACTAGTTTTGCCTGGTCCTAACGGTAGTTCTTCTCTCATCAGGGAAGCGTCATTTTCTGCGGTGTCTCATCTTTGCCGATTATTGAATTTATTTTTTTTGTTTCTGTTTTTTTTTTGTCTTTCCCTGGGTGGTTTTCGTGTGTGTGTGTGTGTGTGTGTGTGTGGGTGGTTTGAGGAAGGGCCGGGCAAGGGATGAGGTGGGAGGGGAGGACGGGTAACAACCGCCTCTCTCTCTCTCTCTCTCTCTCCGGCTTACACAACACGAGAGATGGTTGTATTCGGTGCACTTGTTCATCGTCTTTTCCCTTTTGATCTAAGAAAGCGTTTACCGGTTTAATATTTTGTTTTCTCGTTAAGAAACGTTATGACAATTTCTCGTTGAGAATCTTTGCGTTCTTCCCGTCTTTATCCGACACGCGTCTTATCTTGCCTCTGCCTCTTTGCCCGTTTCTCTGTGTCCCTTGTTTGTATCTTCTCTCTCTCTCTCTCTCTGGACCCCCCCCCCCCCCCCCACACACACACACACACACACTTTGTGCTTATTCCTTTCTCACAATAAACTTTTCGCTCACACACACACACACACACACACACACACACACACACACACACACTCACTCACTCACTCACGCGCGCACGCACACAAATTCTATCTCTTATTAAAAAAAAAGGTGTGTGTGATCACTAAACGATTCGCTCCCTGCCCCCCCCCCCCCTTCCCCCCCCGCCCGCCAGTTCCTTTTCCTTTCTCAGATTTAGTGGTGCTACATGAACAAAACATTCTGGCACCATGCTAAGAAATTCTACAATGATTGCTTCCTCACTTATATTTTTGGGGAACGATGTGGAAGGAGGGAGTCGGGGACGGAGGGGGGGGGGGGGGGGGGGAGGAAATGGGATGCGCGTGTATGTATGAATATGTGTGTTTATAAAATCGCCATCATCGTCTCTGTCGTCGTCATCATCGTCCACATTGTCATCAGGACTGAGTTGTAGCCATTTTGTATCGTTTAACTAGATGTTTTTTTTTATTGTATTGGGGGTGTGCGGAAAAAAAAAAAAGTAAAGTTAAAGGCCAACGAGATGAGATGAGAGGCAAGTTTGGTATTTCCGTCAGAGGCGATGGTGGAACTCGAAGCAGACGTGACCTCTAACAGTCGATAGTAGAACTCGAGGCAGACGTGATCTTCTAGGTAATAAAGTTGACCGTAGATTTGAGGCAGACGTGATCTTCTACGTAATAAAGTTGATCGTAGAAGTCGAGGCAGACGTCATCTAGGTAATAAAGTTGATCGTGGAACTTGAGGCAGACGTGATCTTCTAGGTAGTAAATAAGATCAAAGAACTGGAGAGAGACTTGGTCTTTTTAGTGAAAAAAATTAATGGTGTTGATCGTAGAACTCGAGAAAGACAATCATGATCTTTAAAGTTACAAAGTCGATCTTAGCGCTCGAGAAAGACGTGATCTTTTACGTAATAGAATCGATAATAAAACTCGAGGCAGACGTGATCTTTTAAAGGTATAGGATCGATCATAGAAGTTGAAGCAGGCGTGATCTTTTAGGAAATAAAAGTAGATCGAAGAGCTCGAGGCAGACATGAATTTTTTTTAAGGTAGTATAGTCGTTCATAGAACTTGAGGGCAGACGTGTCGATCATAGAACTTCAGACAGACGTGTCGATCATAGAAACTTCAGACAGACGTGTCGATTATAGAACTTGAGGCAGACATGTCGATCATAGAACTTCAGACAGACGTGTCGATCATAGTACTTCAGACAGACGTGTCGATCATAGAACTTGAGGCAGACGCGTCAGTCGGAGAACTTGAGACAGACGTGCTCTTTTAGGCAGAGTCGGTCGTAATATTTGAGGCAGACGGTGATCTCTGTAGTAGCTGTGTCGATCGTAGAAATGGGGACAGACTTGATCTTTTAGGCAGTGGAGTCGATTGCAGAACTTGTGCCGAGCATAGGTACGCAGGACGCCCGGCTACTGATAAGGTCTTTTGTTGGTTTGCTCCCAGCGATAAGGATGATGTAGAAAAAAAGGTGGGCGGCAAAAGACAGGAAACGGAGAAACAGAATGGTACAGGTAACCTTTTATCGATAAATTGATTCATTTTCATGTTCTTACAAAGTAATCTTACTTCTCGTTCCCTTTTAAAAGAAATTCTTTTAAAAAAAAATGAACAAAGTAACGTTGTAAAGGAAGGAAAGATAAGACCACTGTCTGCTGGTCAGCACTGCAGGCATTCTGTCCTGTCCCTTTCCACGGAGTCTTTGGCTTCTGCCATTAAGCAGGCATACCCGGAATCTGTGGTAGCCTTTCCAGACTGCTCTCTCTCTCTCTCTCTCTCTCTCTCTCTCTGTCTGTCGCTGTCTGCTGTTGTTGCTGGTGTTGTTGTGTGGAGGCCGGCCACCCCAGAGCCTGTCCCCAGCACAGGCCCGGAGACAAAAGATGAGCGGTGGTCACGTGCCTGTCGAAGGCAGATAAAGACGAGGAGGAAAAGAGGGAGGGGAAGGCTGTGTGTGTGTGTGTGTGTGTGTGTGTGTGTGTGTGTGTGTGTTTGCTTGCTTGCTGCAGCTCCGCGCAGAAAAGTGATAATGATTTAATCATTCGTGTGAACATTCCATATGCCGCGCACGTCATGTGGGGAGTCGAGTGTGTGTGTGTGTGTGTGTGGGGTGTGTGTGGGGGGGGGGGGGGGGGGGGGGGGGGCGGGGGGTGAGAGACTGGCCTAGTTAGGGACAGGGCCGAGAAGGGAGTGGGAGAGATTAGGGATGGGGGGGGGTGCGGTGGTGTGGGGGGTTGTAGTGGTGGCATTAAGATTTAGGGGAAATCATGTGTGTTGTTTAGGGTGATGTTGCCCATCACAGCTTCTCTCCTTTTCCCCATGCCCACACACACTTACGGACACACACCACTCGCGTACACACAAACACAAACGCACATGCACATATACGTGCTTGCTTTTTCTATGATGTTACCTCTCATGATATTCGGATAGATTTCCTATCCCCCAAATGTCCTGAGAGGATAGATTTCCTATCCCCCAAATGTCCTGAGAGCGAGGGAGGGGGGGGGGGGGGGGGGGGGGGGGGGGGGGGGGAGAAGAGAGGAAGGGAGTGCTTTTTCTGTTCTTTCTTTTTTGTCCAGACGCCCTGCTTTACAAAAATGGAGGGGAAAAAAAGAAACAAAGCTGACCAAAACCCATAAACCTAATGCTATCATTGCTCTCCCGTTGCTCTTTCCGCCATTTTGCATTTGAAATATATTCTATCACACCACGTCGGCGTTTCAATCCCTCCCCTCTCCCCCCCCCCCCCCCAAAAAAAAAAAAAAAATTGAAAGCATTCAGACAGAGAGAGCTTCCGCCTTTCACCCCACCCCACCCCATCCCTCCATTCCCCCCCCTCCCCCCCCCCTCCCCCCCCCCCCCTCCCCTCCAGCCAGCTTTTAAAACGTCTCTTTGGCATTCTGGCGGCGTGTCCAGGGTGCCAGAGCAGGGTGTCAAAAGCAGATTCTTGGCGTAAAGACTTTCCTTTCTTCGCCCTTCACCGGGCTTTTTGGGAGGGTGTCGCCGCCGCTCCCTCTCGTGTTTTTGAAACGTCTCCCATGCAGCGGGCTGGATCAAGCTGGAGACAGTTTCATCCCTTTTCCTCCATCTCTCTCTCTCTCTCTCTTCTTTCTTTTTCTTTCTCTCTGTGTCCGCCCGACGCTCCGAATATTCCAGTCCTTCCGGGGTTTTTTCCCCCTTCCCCGTTTTAATATTCGTCCCTATCCCACCCACCCGTTCTTTGTCCCCTATCCCCAAGTCTTGTGTGGAGTGTTCGCCGTCTGGGCCAGTGTCTTCGTCCGCCTGTGTGTGTGTGTGTGTGTGTGTTTTTCCCAGGGGTTCTTTCTTCTTTCTTCCCTCCTTCGCTGTCCGCCACTCACCCACCCCCACCCCTCGCCTCCCCTTCAGTTCCCCCACTCTGTATGTGTCTGTGTCTGGTGGTTCTTCTTTCTCTTTTTCTGTCATTGATAGAAGCAGACTTTTTTTTTTTTTATTTTATTTTTTTTTTTTAATAAACCACAGTTGCTCCAATGCTCCGGTTAAAACGAAAGGATTGTCGAGAGCATTTACGGTTTCGTTACGTGTGATCGGTAAGCCCCTCCCCCCCCCCCCCCCCCCCCAACACACACACTTTTTTTTTTTTAAGTACAGTGCCATAGACGACTCTCTTGCTTCAGGAGCGTTGGGCTTTATCTCCCCTCCGCACATTTTTTACCCCCAAAACATCAAAGAGTATTTAATTAGTGATCGGAACAGTTATACATCTCTGTCTTGTTCACAGCGTGTCAAAATGGGAAAGTATTGAATAAAGTCGGCTAAATGACAGAGTTTGGTCAGTCCGTCATCTGCGTAAGTTATTCCTCGCCTCTCCTCCTCATTTTATTCCTCACTTCAGTCGGCGAGTGTGAGAGCAGTATATCGGGCAAGGAATGTTCAAACAGGCTTGCTTTCAGCAATGCTGTCTGCCCGTGACTGCATCAGTTCTGATGGTGGGGCAAGTGTGTGTGTGTGTGTGTGTGTGTGTGTGAGAGAGAGAGAGAGAGAGAGAGAGAGAGAGTGTGTGTGTAAAGGGCGGGAGGGGCCTTTTTGACGGCTCCTGAAGCAGCTAGCTGGCTCGATTGCATTCCAAGGGTGGCGAGTTCAAACCCGTGGCGTTCAGAATGAAAAAGGAGGTATATGTGCCAGCCCGTCTTGCTGAGTAATCGGTCTCTTGGTCAGAGTAGATCTTTATTTGTTTTAACAGGGGTTCCGTCCTCTTTTTTTTTTTTTTTTAATTTTTTTTTTAAAACATGGATTCCCTCCCCTCATTCTTTGTTTTGACTTTGGTGACCTCCCCTCATTCTCCTTGGATGGTCTTCCTCGTCTGCCCTCATCGCGCGGGGATGGTCGTGGTCGTTATACCCTGCCCACCTTTTTTTTCTCTTCCCACCAGATTTTGTGTGCGCGTATGTTGGAAACCTTGAGGCGCTGACCCTCGTCGTCCCCCGGCCCCCAGGCCCAGCACATCAACATGACAACGGGTCGCCGAGAAAAGGTGTGGGGGGGGGGGGGGGGGGGGGGGGGGGGTCAGTGCCGGTAGGAGTTCATTCAGTAACTGGCGGCCACTAGGGAACCGATGGTGTTGTTAGAGAGGGGCTCTGAACCACCTCACTGTCTCGCTGGCTGGCTGTCTGTCTCTCTGTCTGTCTCTGTCTCTCTCTGTGTAAATCTGTGTCTCAATCTCACAATTTCTCTCTCTCTGTCAGGCTCACTTTGTCTGTCTCACAGTCTCTGTCTCGGTCTCTGTTACTCTTTCTCCACTCATCCACTCTCTCTGTCTGTCTGTCTGTCTCTCTCTCCACTCTCTCTGTCTGTCTGTCTGTCTCTCTCTCTCTCTCTGTCCGCACACCTCGCCTTCCAGCCAATACAAGGCGGGAGGGATGGGGGGGGGGGGGGGGGGGGAGAGGTGGGAAGCTATCGATTGCCTGTCAACATCGCTGTTCGCGCCCGACCCCTCCTAATATTCTGCCCCGAAAATTGCATTTTCCCTTGCATAGCGGCGCGTCATACAAGATTATTAAATGTAATTCATATGTTTTCAGTGGGAGGGCCGCTTCAACGACCCGGGGAGAAGCGGCTTGGACAGGCCGGCCAGGGGGCTGGAGGCTCGCTTGTCTCGCGGCATCTTCCCCTCCCGATAACGCAATTACCCCCCCCCCCCCCCCCCCCCCCCCCGGAAGAGAGGTGGAGGTTGGGAGGGAGGGGGTGAGAGGGGTTAGGAAGAAAAAAGAAAGAGACTAACGTTTGCTGACCTGCCCGGAGTATTAGGAGATTTCTCGGGTTGTAATGCCATAATCATGGCGGGATTGAGAGCAGGGGCCTGAATTTATTAGAAGCCGAGCGCGAGGCGTGAGCCGATGGTGGTGGTGGTGGTGGTGGCAGCAGGTGGTGGTGGTAGTGATGGTAGTGGTGGGACTGTGGGGGTGGAGGGGGTAGGGGTGCTAGCTTGCTGCTGAGAGGACGAGTCCATTTTGAGGTCCAATCTGTCAGGGAGCGCCCTTTCTGTCAGCAGGGAGACACGCCTAATTGACGTCTGGATGCAACCTCCTGGCCCCCCCCCCCACCCCACCCCCTCTCACGATCCTAACCTCTCTCTCTCTCTCTCTCTCTCTCTCTCTCTCTCCGTTCCTACAGAAAGATGGAATATGGCATTACGTCCCCGAAGAAACGCCGGACAGAGACAGGGAAGACCCCTCCACCCTCCCCACCCCTCACCCAGAGCGTGCCGACACCAGGGGCTGTGGCTAGGGGGCATGCAAAAGGTTCCTAAGCCGCGGTCTTGTTGTCCGAAAGCCTCTCTCACAATTCCTGCAAGATAATGCCGGAAGAATAAGCGGAGGCCGAAGAGACCCCCTGTCCCCAGGGAGGAGGGGAGGACGAGCTGGCTGGCGTGTGTGACTCTCCCCGTGGAATTAAGCTGCGTGTCAAGCGGAGGATTGAGCAGTGAGCGCTCTCCCCGTGCCCTGTCTTCCCTCCTCCCTCTCCGCTGGCTGACAGAGAGGGGTTGGTGATTAATGGGTAGGATCAAGTGTCGGGAGGGGGCCCCTATGATAGCCAGCTTATGATATTGTCCGTCATAAGGTCTGTGTTGATCCCCCTACCCTTGCGTTAGTCAATGGTGCCGGTCGCTAATGTGGGGTCCTGCCCTTCTTGTCGCTTGACAGTTGAGCTCGGCTGGGAGTTGGGCAAACACAGAGAGAGAGAAAAAAAAAACACGCACGCACGCACGCATTCACACACACGCACGCACGCACACACGGGCGGATAAAGCGATGTTCCGGGGTTAGACTGTTTTTGTGTGTGACCTTTCGGACTTGCAAGTCATGGGTGTGGTAAACACTTCACTACTTTTTTTTTCCACGCGGTGCTGGGTCTGTAGAGCACCGGCAAGCAGATCTCTACCACCTTGTTCAGAGATGCCCCACCTGATGTGATCCCTAAATTTCGGAAGGAGATCAACATTTTTTACGGAAGAAAATATTTTTAACGAAATTTACGGTGTGATTTTAAGAAGTTGTGTGGATGAGGGCTTCTTTTTCTTGTAAATGACTTGAGTTCACTTCAACGCTGCGACAGCCCTGATATGGCCCTTTGCGGTCGGGCTGGGTTATAAACATCCCCCCCCCCCCCTCCCGTCCGTTCCAGAAAACTAGAGTTTTGGGCCTCTAGTGTGCCCACCCCAGCCAAAGTTGTTCTGGACCGTGATCCCGTGACCCCAAGGTAACTTGTCAGTGATGACTGTCTCGGAAGCATGTCCATGCAGCTTGGTATCATGGGGAAGGACTCTTCTGCTGCCATTCAGTGGCGTATAGGGCACTTTCCATGATAGATATCGCCCTCCTCTTCTCCCACGTAGCAAGCTGGTGGAGAGCTTTCTGTAGATGGGTCTTCTGGAGAGGTGGTCACTCTGCTGCACCATCTGCAAATACATGTGACTGCGATGAAAAAACGGGTCAGCAAATCATCGATGTAAATAAAAATTATCTCCCGAGATAAATCTTCTGGGACTAATGCATGATTTTTAAAATTACAAAATCTGACCACGCTGCATTTACCACATCTCCTTACTTCAAGGCACTCACGACGTTAGTGATCAAGGTTATTATAATGAGAGATGAATTTCTCAAATATTGATAAGAAAAAAAAAACCCAACAGATAGCGCGTTTTTAATTACTTGCCTACGTCCTGTTTCCTCAACTGTCCAGTTGCTTAAATAGCATATGGAACGAGCGATATCGAGCATTATTTCTACACAAAACTGAATCGATAAAACAGAACAAACATGCATAGTTCTGTACCGTTTACACCACCATTTAGTTCCAGTCTGCCTGTTAGTCATGCTTATGTTTGTTGTTGGTTAGTTGTAACAGTTATCCCCCAAAAGATCTCTTTCATAGATTTATGTCAACGCTGACCTGCTGCAAGTAACCTCACAGGAGTTTTGACAAGACAAATCGTTCAAAGGCTGATATCTATCTACACCATAAAGATTGGAGCTCCGGGGACCATAAGAACCCGAGTTGGATGAAAAAGAAAAATGGGGGAGAGGTGGTGAGGGTGGGGGAGGCTTAATCTCCAGAAAATTCATATCGGTATCCCTGGCCTTCCTCGTATTAACGGCCAGCAATTCATCATGGCTGCCAGCTCTGGGCGAGCGAGCGATGACCGACACCACTTGTCGGTATCATTGGGCAATAAGGCGGCCCCCGAGATCCCTCTGGCTCAGCGCCCGACAAGGGCGGGGATTAGGGCCGCCCACACACTTATCATCAATATCCTTCCCTGCCGCCGATATTGCCCCGTCCCTGGGTGATCAGGGCCCAGACAATACGGGGGCACCGCCGTATAGCAGGGGATGACAGCCTCGATCCTTTGGTCGTCCGCTGTCGGACACACAGCTCGTGTCCAGCGATAGGAGTTGCATGATCCCACCAGGTCACTCTCCGGGGAAGACCCGTATCCACCCCAACCCCTGCACGCGCACGCACACACGCACGCACACACACACACACACACACACACACACACTTTTCTTCTGCATGGTATTGAAGTCAGGAAGATTTTACTTGTTATTCTTTTGGCCAGGCTGGTTGGTTTAGATTGTGATATCATGGTGCCATTTCGGGTTGATTGCAAGGTGGATATCTAGTTACTAATGGCGTTATATATTGGGAAGGAGTTAGGTGCTTGCCGTGAAAGGGGGGAGGGACTTGCCGAAATTCAGAAAATCGTTAAGAGATGGAATCTTGGCATGCAGAATATATGCCCCCATGAATCTCCCCCCACTTCTCCCTCCCTTCCTCCCTCCCTACCCCCCCCCCCCCCCCTCCCTCTCTCTCTCTCCTCTCTCTCTGTCTCTCTCTCTCAGCATATTATTAGAAAACCCGCCAGTGTTGTCAAATGCCGAGTTCAAGTATGAACACTTGCATTGCACCGCACCGCCTCGATCTTGCTGACGAGATGAGTAGGTATGAATGGGGCAGGGGGGGGGGGGGGGCGCACACACACACACACACACACACACACACACACACTCTCTCTCTCACATAAACTCTCTCTCTCTCACTGTACACACTCTCTCTGTCTCTGTCTCTGTCACACACACACACACACACGCACGCACACACACACACACACGCACGCACACACAGAGAGAGAGAGAGAGGGGGGTAAAAGTAGGATTGGTTGAACAAAAAGATCCTGGTCCCCCCTCCCCCCCCAAAAAAAAAAAAAAAAAAAAATTATTAGAGCAGTGGCCGGTTATCTGTAGCTTTGCCGGCTTTGGGCAGGCAGGGGGATAAGGGAAGGAGATGGGAGGGAGGGAGGGGGGAGGGGTTGTGGTAGGAAAGGACCAGGTGTCACACAAAGGCAAACGGCCATAATTTTTGGGTCCTGCTGTCAGCCGAGGATGATGGCCAAAGGTTATGGACAATCATCTGCCTGTCTCCCCACCTGTAGTGTGCTGCTCTTTCCGAGGCAGGGGGGGGGGGGGGGGGGGGGGGGGGGGGGAGTAGGGAGGGATAGAGGACAAGCGGATCGCTGTCGTTGTGATGGTTTCAGTGTTGACGGTATGTAGGTGCTGCTTCCTCCCTCTCGCCTCCCGCAACACACGCGCACACTACTGTGGAGATAGTTGTTCACCATGGATCTTAATGTCACACGCATACACAGTCCATCATTTGAGAGGGATATTCCCCATGGGCCTTAATGCCACACACATACACACCCCACTGTTGATGCATAATGACCGCCCACACATGGTTATTCGCACTGGTCTTTGAATGCCACACATGCCACACACCCCACAGTTGAGATGGGTTATCCCATGGGTCTTAATGCACACATACACACCCCACAGTTAAGATGGTTATTCCCCATGGATCTTAATGCACACCCCACAGTTGAGATGGTTATCCCCATGTGTCTTAATGCCACACACACCCCACTGCTGAGGTGGATATTCCCCATGGGTCTTAATGCCACACACATACACACCCCACAGTTGAGATGGTTATTCCTATGGGCCTTGATGCCACACACATACACCCCACCAGATGTTGATGGGATGGTTATTCCCTTTGGGTCTTAATGCCACACATACACGCCCCACAGTTGAGATGGGTTATTCCCCATGGGTCTTAATGCCACCCCTCCCCCCCTCCCACTTTTGAGATGGTTTTTCTCCTTGGGCCTGAATGCCACACATACACACACCACAGTTGAGATGGTTATTCCACTGGGTCTTAATGCCACACACGTACAGATCCCTTTGTGGAGACAGTGATCCTGATGGGTATCTGGAGGGAGATCGCTGTCGCACGGTGGTAATGTCGAACCTCATCATCCGAATAATTACATCCACTCTGTCTGCCAGCCTTTCAGATCCAGTGTCTGGATCCATGTGGAGTTCGTGACGTAATACCACTGAGGGTGAAATGGGAATTAGGGGTAAAGGATTCATCATATCAAACAAGTGGAATTTCTTTCTCCTGTTCAAATGCTTGTAAGCCTACCTGCGCTCTTCCAAGCGAGAACCGTGGGTGAGGTGGATCTCGCTTCCTCCATCCCTGTCTCTGTTTCAGCAGTAATCTCATTTGATGACCTGCAGTCACACATGATTTGGATAAAGCCTGATTCAAGGTGGTCTGATTAAGGAGTGAACGCCTCGAGGAGAAGCAATGTTCAGGAATCTTCCAGATGTGATCAATGTCCCCTGCTCTCCAAAAGACGTCCACTCTGCTCCTACCTCTATCACCTGGACTGGACTTGGGTTTCCTGTTTCGATAACCCACTTCGGTCTGGTACCAATACTGTGACGTACTGAGATGATGGAAAAGAACGGCCGATTTGTTTAAAATACGACCGGTTTCAGTTGAAAAAAAAAAAAAAAAAAAAAAAAGGCGGAGTGGGGAAGAGAACAAGAGAAGGGAAACAATGCCCTTCATCATATCGACCGTCTCTTCGCAGAGATTTAATTTTGTGTGTGTGTGCGTGCGTGCGTGTGCGCGCGCGTGCGTGCGTGTGTGTGTGTGTGTGTGTGTGTGTGTGTGTGTGAGCGCGAACGTCCGTGCCTGTGTGTGTGTGTGTGTGTGCGCGCGCGTTCGTGTGTGTGCGCGCGCGAGCATGTGTGCGTGTGTGTACACGCCGAGATTAGTGTGTAGGACAGCAAGGAAATTACGCAGGTCTGTCTGGTTTAAACTTGTTTAGCACTGGCTTTTTCGATTTTGAAAAAAAAAAAAAAAAGAAAGAGAGAGAGAGAGAGAGAAGAAACATTGAAATGAAGACGGACACAGAGGACGAGACAGAGTGGGGTGAGGAGGGGGCGGGGTATATGCGAACTTCGGAAATCGTTAGAGGAAGGACATAACGAAGAGAAAGGGGGGAGATTTTCAAAGCGCCGATTTGATGGGGCAGCAGGGATGAGGTTGGGTTTTTATTTTATTTTATTTTTTTCCCCCTCTTTCGTCTCCTTATGGATGTGGTGGTGGATCTTAACGGTGGGCCAACGGACATGTTGATTGTGTCCATAAAGGAGGGAGGAGGTCGCCCCCGTCTTTGATCCCCTCGGCCCCGAGAGCTTTACGGCCTGTCGTCGACGGGGAGCTTGGAGGCAGGATTGGAGTTGGTTCCAAGACGTGTGATTATCATAGCGTAAAAAGCTTGATCAACTTCTTGTTGAGGAACACTGCCGGAAAGCCCGAACCACTGAGAGAGACAGAGAGGTGGGGGAAGGGATGTGGGAAGAAGAGAGAGAGAGAGAGAGAGAGAGAGAGAGAGAGAGAGACGCAGTAGTATACTCGTACATAGTGTGGAAGAAAGGTAATGTTCGCTGTATTTTCGATTAAAAACAGAATTGTTCAGAATTCGAGCATATTAATGGACACCGTGCTAGTCGGCCGAGAGTGTAAAATCACCCCCCTCCCTCCACCTGTTCCGATTATGCTTGAGAATCAGTCACTTACATTAGCCAGAATTCGATCAGATCGCTCTCGATCGTATTGTCATGTGAAGAGCTCACGTCGCATTGTGGGACCCAGCTTGTGTTGGACACATTATAGGTGTGGGGCTTTTGTGGAACACTTGGATGTGCTGTAGAGTATTCATCGTAGCCAAGGTTGGTATTCCGAGACAGATGAAATAAAGATGGTATGGGAAGGGACAAAAACACGTAGTCATCAAATGTAAAATTTTATGTTTATACATTTCTTCCGGCCGCACTGCTCTGTGTGTGTGTGTGTGTGTGTGTGTGTGTGTGTGAGAGAGAGAGAGAGAGAGAGAGAGAGAGAGAGAGAGAGAGAGACAGACAGACAGACGCGCGCGCGCGAGCACACACTCACATGCACGCGCACACCATGTGTACGTGTTTACAGGCAAACTTGACGAGTCCTGACTATTCGTTTGTTCTTCGTGCCTTTAATTGTACATATGCGCTTGCCAGTCGACAGCTTGCTGCGTTGGGTCGACTTTGTTTTGAGTTTGTTCCTTTGTGTGATGATGGGGAGCCAAAGTTACCTACCTGGTATATCCGCATAGCAAGTTCTGTTTCCACCCGCGTTTGTGTACGGGTGTATTTGCAGGTTCTGCGTGCCAGTCGCCAGAAAGTTGACACAAAACTGGAGACAAATTACGTACTCCGACAGAGACAGAAGCAAACAATCACGTTTTTAATTCAGATTCTTTCTGGTTAATGTCCACGCGGTCGAAGCAGCAAAGATGAATGTTTCCTGAAAGGCGAAAGGTCACAAACGAGACATTTTCAGATTATGATCAACCGATTAACTGTTTTTGTCTCTACTCAAAAAAAAAAAAAAAAATGTAAGAATCACCTCGCTGGCCATTAGGACCCTATCCTGGCGGTTTGTTTGCTTGTCTGTTAGCAAAATTCTAAGCGAAATCGTCTACACCGATTTGTAACAAAACTTTGTGAAAAAGGTAGAATGTAGGTTTTGGTGCGGATCCGGATCAAAGGGTGGATCCAGGTTTCGTTCGAATCAGCGGAGGTCTGCGCTTTCCCGAGAACCCTTTCCAGAATAGTCGTATTGGAAAACAGAAAGTCCTGAACCTCGCCACGTCCCCACTCGTACAGTGGTTTGGCATTTTACTTTTGAGCACCCACTGTTGTCACTCGTGCTGATGTGCGCATGCATACATTTGCACGCACACCCACACACCTCACGTCGCGTCGCTCCATTTCTACACTCGGCGTCATTTAATATTGGCGGGACCCTTGTGATGCCACACCCTTCATCTGTCGCCGCCTCTACAGACAGCTAACACAAATCCTGCGCGGGGACAGTTCATAAGACGAAGTATACATTTCATTGCAAATGTATGTTTTCCGATCCTGAGTGCATGTTATATGTTACACCCCATCTGGTTTGTTTTTATTTCTGTCCTTTAAAAAAGTCGTTTCATTCACGGATTGAGCACGAATAACCAACACATGGAAAAGAATGTTACGCCGATCACACAACCTGGCCTATCTTGTCAAGTAGGAAGATGAAAAAAAGCTTTGATTGTTGGCTTTGGAAGGAATGAAGCTTGCCTACAATTGAGCTGTACCAGTAGAGTGGACGGCTAACGGGGCCCAGTGAACGAGCGCAAGTTTGTTTGAAAGCCACGGGATAATGTTGCAAGCCCTAGTTCACCATCATCAGTCTGCCAGAAAACAGCACGGAGAAATTGGAACTGGGACCTCCGTGATGGGTGAGATTTATGTCCTGGTGGCCTGAGGCCCTTAAAGACGGGGTGTACACGCAGACTGAAGTCTGCATACTCTGTGGCAGCTATTGTTGCTGGCAATAGTGGGCGAGTTCCATGTGGGCTTGTTCCTTGTGAACTTCAGTTAACATTCATTCGGGTGTTGGTCGGCCGACGATGGGCGTCGGTGTACTTTGCCTCTTCCCTACCACCAAAAAGCCTGTCTTCAGGACTACCAGGCGGCCTTCTTCTGCTTGGGTGACGAAGGTCCTGTGCCGCGTGAGGCCGCCTTGAAGAGAGAGCTGGACGAAAGTCGCTGAAAAGCTGTACGAATCCCTTGTATTCGGCGGTTCACGCAGACTACCGCTTAGCGGGCACGTTTTTCAGCCCAACTCCGTGAGGGGTGACCTCCATGTTGGAAAGCATGGTATCCCAGGCCACAGTAATCGTAGTCAGGCAGTGCTCCATCGCCGATCGCCGATCGCCTCACATCTCCAGGAGTCATCCCCCCCGTCCGCACACGCTATACCCGCCGTCTGCCATACGGGTGGAAGGTTCGCTGCGCCACCTGGCACTGACCTCTCACCTCGGTGTCACTAAAAGGAGAGCTGCCACCTCTCCCTAGGTGTTCGCTGCTCTGTCACCTCAACTGGGACCTACTGGTAGTTCGACAGGTGAACGCTGAGATTCCTTTTTTCTCCAGTCCGAAGGAACGAAGTGAACAGAATTGGACCAATCAGAAAACACGACATATACCGTAACAAAAGTAGGAGAGAGACGGAGAGCTAGAGTGCAGTTCCGCTTCTTTCTGTTTTCCTCGAGATGTACAAGATTAATGTTGAAGAGGGCTAATGAGGAAATCTTTCTGAATTAACGTTCAGCCGTTGTTGGTTTTGTCCCCTTGCACTAAAAATAGTTACGTTCCCTGATTCCTAAACGGAGCCCGCAACGTTCTATCTGTCCTCTACCTGACAAAACGATTCCCTACTCAAGGGAGGGGAATCACCTGGTTTAACCAGTATTGCGTTTGAAGCACGTTACAGTATTCATACTGTGACCTGAAGCACGTTACAGTATTCATACTGTGACAGTTTCCGATCCACGTAAGGAGAAAATGTCATATTAAGGAACCATCTTTGATTAGTGTTGTGAACATTCTGAAAGTGGTTTTAATGGTGGAGAGGAATGAAAATGTTACTTTTATAGCAGACTCGAAGAATTAGAGCAAGGGATGAGTAGAAAGAGAGCGGGCGACTCTGTGTGTGTGTGTGTGTGTGCGCGCGCGCGCGAGCACACCAGTGCGAGGCGGTGAGCACGTAGTGAGGTAAAGTTGTATAGTTGACGTTTTGTGAACATAGACCCCGCTGACTCTTTGGAGACGGGGGGGGGGGGGGGGGGGGGGGGGAGATAGCTAAAGCATGATTAAATGCCTTCCTAGAGCATCTTTTCCCCCCTCCCGTCCTCCTCTCTCTCTCTCTCTGTGTGTGTGTGTGTGTGTGTGTGTGTGTGTGTGTGTGCTCACTTCTGAACCCTCTAGTCATTATGATGGAGACCCGTAACCATAGAACAAAAATGCCCGTAAACTCTGGCAAAAATGGAGACTTTATGGTTGTGGAGAATGGAAAATACACGTTCCTCCTTCCTGACTCTCCCCCTCTGGACGGAGTCCAGTCGAGCCCGTTTTACATCCAGAATAAATTGCTCGTCCGATGTGACATTTAACAAGTCGTCGCTCTATGTGTTTTTGCTTCTTTCTTTGCTTGTATCTATTTTACTGTTATGATCATTACCTGGAGTATGAATCTTCCATCTAAGAGTCGTGGATCGTGTAGGACGGGGCCTGGGCTCCAATCCCTGGGACTGTGGGGAAGGGGGGGGGGGGGCGCAGACCGGTTGCGAGTGCCATGAAATGTATATTATTGGCGGGCCCACCACGACGCTAGCTGTCCGTTGGTTGTTCCTGAGAACGTGGCGAGCCTGGAGAGTTGAACATGTCACTTTGCCGCCCCCCCCCCCCCCCCCCCCCAGTTAATAGTTTTGCTGTGGTGGCTCAACAGGCCTCCGTGACTGTGGGGGCCGTTTTGCTTGTCCAAGATGACGTGCATGTGTGTGTATTTTATTTTATTTATTCATTTTGTTTTTGTTCTTTTGTTGTCGTTGCCATCTGACCCCTCAACATGCTTTTCTCCTTCCATTTTCACAGCCCCCTTCCCTCTCCACCATCAGCCTCTCACTCGAATTTTAAGAAAACGGTGGAGAGAATGAATCGGATCGACGGTCAGCTCCGCTAGTCATGTATGGGTTGGATGCTGGTATTACTGTCACAAGAACGGACAATGGAAAGGTGTGAGAACGTAGTAGCTTTAAAAGGGTATATCATGGAAAAAAACCGATTATTTTGCCGTGAAAAATGTGTGTGTGTGCTATTGCTTTTGTTCTGATTAAATATCCGATATCATAGGAAGCGAAAAAAAAAAAAAAAAAGATTTACATATAAAGTTGGGTGGTGGAGGGGGAGAGAGGGGACTGTTTCCCCTGATGGTGGTTTTGACGGGGAAACAGAAGAATCAACCATCTTGCACGGGAAAATAATTGTTTCTCTCGGGATAAGCCTAAGGGCGGAGACCTCCCGAGATAAATTACCGTTTCCATGGGAAGATAACTGTTTTATGTCTAGTTCTTTTCACCAGAAAAAGACGACCACCAACTCAAAAAGCCATGTAATAGCCGTGTTCATGGCAAAATACGATTTATGATTTTTCACATGAAGAGCAAAGATGCTGCGTGTTATTCATTCGAAGACAGCTGATATGATGGCAAATTATTTCATTTCTAAAACCAATGACAGGTTATTTTTTCATCTATAAGCAATGACGGGTGAATTTCCTGAAATTTAACCGTTTTCTTGTCAGCAGGATCGTTTTCACAGTTTTTGTTTTCTGTTCTGTTAAGTGAAATCAATAAATATCACCGTTTTCTTGCAATGGAGTAGCCAAAGTATGAGTGAGCTACCTATTCTCACTAAATGTATGAACTAGGGAGAGGATGCTTAATTCATTTTCATCAGTGGTTTTTTTTTTTGTTTGTTTGTTTTTTTTGGGGGGGGGGGGGGGGGGGGGGGGGGGGGGGGGGAGATGTGTTAATCCGTTGAAACATTTTCACTGAATTCGTATCCTCCATGCTTCAGAGGTCAAAGGTGAATAATTCTGGGACGTTGACCTATTATTGAGGCCAGTTCTACTGCTCTCCTCAAAGAGGTTTTGGTGTGACCCCCCCCCCCCCCCCCCCCCCCCCCCCCCAAAAAAAAAAAAAAAAAAAAAAAAGTGGAAGTTTTGTTTCGCTCGCTTGCTTGCTGTTTCTTGCAAGGCTGATACATCGTGTTGACTTTTTTTTTTTTTGCCGTTTTCTGCAAGATCTGCCAGCACTGTTGAAGTTCTGTTCAGAACAGTTACCATTGGGTGGTGAATAGGATTCCCTGAATGTGATGGAACATATGGCACTACTTCAAGTTCCTCTGTGCGTATAGTTAAAATTCTGTAAAGAGCCAGTCTGGAACATAATGTGGTGTAAGAAAGAGAATACGTGTGCAGACGTGAGAGTGAAGCGTTGCGTGCCCCCCCCCCCCCCCCCCCCCCCCCCCCCCACCCCTCCTCCAAGAGAGTAAAAAAAGGGGTGTTGGATGGCTCCCCTCTTCCTTCCACCTTCTTCCCCCAATCCACCTCCATCCTCTCCTCCCTCCTCCGTCTCTCCCTGTTGTCCAGAGAGAATAAGGTTACGAATTACAGACAAGGAGGGGGGGGGGGGGGGGGAGAGATGAATTGTCCTTCGTCCTGTCATCTGCAACACCCCCCTCCCCCCATCCTCTCTCCGTCTGAGTCTTCCCTCATGCAAGAGACAGACCGACAACATATAAGAGGAGACAGGGCAAGGGGGGGGGGTGGGGGTGGGGACGAGAGGGGGGGGGGGGGGGGGTTCAGACGGAGGAGTCGGGCGGGCAGGCAGGAAAAGCCGGGGGTGCCAGTATGACATTTGGGCTTCATTTCAATTTGCCTGCACATTTTATGAGCCCCAGCTATTGATATTTCATCGCCAGGCTGGTCGGGGGGGGGGGGTTGCCCGTTGGTGCCTCTCCTAGACAGGGGAGGGGGCAGAAGGATGAGGAGATAACTGAGGGGAAAGGAGGGGATGATGATGGGGAACTCTATTTTTCACCCTGCGGCTGTCGTCAATAATGGAAGAGGGGGAGGGGGGGAAGAACCGTCGTTCTTTCTTCCCACGGCTGTCTTGCTCTGCTCTCTTGTCTCCCTCTCTTCCGCTGCCTGTCCTGATCTGTCATTCCGCGGTGTCTCTGTGACTAGGGGAAGGTGGCCCGGGGGCGGAATTGGTTGGGAATGGCGGGTAAGGGGGGGGGGGGGGGGGGACAGGGGACAGACGGGGAGTCGTTTTGATGTCCATCATAGGTCAAAAGCAACCAATCAGACGCCGTGGAAACAATGGTCTGGTCTGGAACTGATGGACAAGGAGGGGAGGGGTGGGGGTGGGGGGTGGAGTGACGTGTTGGAGGTGCTATGGTTATGAATTTATTTTCCTTTTATATAGACTTTGCAGACTGTGTTACTAGCTCTTCATAGTTCACGCAGCCCGAATGTGGCCTCCGTGATCGGCTGGCTTGTGTGTATAGAGAGAGAGAGAGAGAGAGAGAGAGAGAGAGAGAGAGAGAGAGAGTGAGTGAGTGTAAAATGTACCGATGGTGTGTATGCACGCGCATGTTTGCGTGTCCGTGCACACGCACGCTCTCTCTCTCTAATCGCCCATTTTACACGCACACATTACAACATTGTGTTTGACTGCGTGTTATCCGGGTACCGGTGTTCGAGTTTGTGCTCAACGGCAATTACAAAAGCACTCTGAGGATAGCGTCAAAGACTGGTAGAAGTCAAATATAGTCGGTCCCAAGATAAAATTTCTGAGGTGACACCGCCTAGTATGTCAGTGGGACGAAGCTCGCACGTGATTTTCCATGGCCCGAAGTGACCCATTAAAGAGGGTGTATCCCACTGGATGTAAAGTTGCCTTTATGCACTGGAATGTTAATGGTCTGACCTGAATTACAAAAAAAAATTTCATGTTATTTCATGTCAGGTCGTAAAAGTCACAAGGGAGGCTAATTTAACCGTAATCTTTCTTATTAGCAATACGTTTTAAACATTTGTACTGCTGTAAAAAAAAAAAAAAAAAAAAATATGCACCACGCTGCAAGGAAACAGTTTGCAGAATAGTGCAAGGCTGGTGGGAATGGGATCCAACCTGGTCCTGCACGGAAACGCCCGTCCTAAGGGTCACCTTCACAATCAATTTCCCCAATATTTAAACTGAGAGGTGTGCAGAATCTATTATGCCGCTCTGAAAAACGAAACGTAAATCTCGATTACCTTGTACAGCATTATCATTAACTGTATGAACGCAAACATTATGGCTGATATAATTGTAAATTTTATGTATAACCGTTCACCGAGTCTAGCGAAACCAGTATGTGTACAAGCGTAACGTGTTTAGTCCATCTGAAAACTTGTACTCCTTGCAGGCAATGTCTTGTTCTATGAACTCGTGTTCAAGCAAGGTGATTTAGTGGGCCCCCAAAAAAACAAACGAACAAACTGGAATTGTAACAATACAGCTATGCCTCTCGTAGGGCAAAGCATGCTGCTTGGGAAATGTTTGTAAAACTATTTGACTCTCAAAATACCTTATGATGCTGAAATTTGGGATCTCGTAACAGCTTCCCAGTATACCTGAATACTATTCATATGAATTGGTTTTTGAATATGGGAACCGACAGACGAGTTACATTGTAAATCTTATCTGATACTGCACAATACTGTCTTGCGTGTTCAACCCCTTCATAAGGGTCCATGGCCTTAAATAAATCATCTCTCACGGTCACACATTCATACATATTGCCTTCTCGGTATTGCACATGTGTATATGGGTGTTCGTTGTCCTGCGCGTGGAAGAACGAGAGGAATGTTCACAGAGAAATACACAAAATTGATACATGAATATAGAGAAAAAAATAAGAAAAAGCGTAGTAGTCCTTCGCCGACGAGAGAGAGAGAGAGGGTCTGGTCTGCTTAAGTTTCATCCCCCCCGTCTTCCTGTACGTTCGTTCTTCCTCCCTCCCTCATTCATTCCCACAAATATGACCATCAGAGCGGCTCTATTCCCCCACACCGTCCTAGCCGCCCCGTTCTCTTTCATGTCGCATCGGGTCGACCAGCATGCTCACTCACCGCCGTTGACGCAATGCGCCAAAGTCCTCCTCCCATGTCATCCTCCAGCGGGAGGGTGAGCAGCAGCAGCAGTGTCAGAAGTGATGGGCCTGCTGCCGCACGGAAACTGTTTGGCGGGCCACCGACATGAAATATCTCTATGAAACAAATCGGCCTGACCTTTCTCTTCACCCTATTCGTTCACCAGATCTGCCACGAATCTCCCCCCCCCCCCCCCCTTCCCGTCTCCACGTTCCCCCCCAACCCTCTCTCTGGCCATTATGGGAAGGGCGGAGGAGGTAGGGGGCGAGGAGGGTCAAAAATCAAGTCTCCTCGTCAACTTCAGGGCAAAAAAGTTCATCTGACGGGAGAGACGTGCGGGGGGAGGGGGGGAGCGAGCCCTGCAAACGTGACATTGTCATCAGCGCACAGTGATTGTGTGACCATTTGATCCCCATTACGCTGCCACTCAAAGCCGCCATTTCCATTTTTTTTTTCGAAATGACGCAGGCCCCCACAAATTGATACCGCCGTTTGCTGTAGGGGGGGGGGGGGGGGGGGGGGGGGGGGGGGGGGGGGGGGAATGGGTGGAGGGAAGGGGGGGAAGAGAGAACAGGGCTTAAGCAGCGACGGCGCAGTAACAGTATGAAGAGGGGGGAGTGGGGTGAGAGTCCAGGAGATTTAGGTTAGACTGTCATGTCTGCAGATGGTGGGTCCAGGGACTTCATCCGTCATGGACCCAGCTCCCGGGTCTTGCCTCTCACTTCTGAGAACCTCTCCCCACCCAACCCCACCCCGCTGCCTCGCTTCGCTTTATTTACCCCTGGACGGGAAAAACAAGGCTCTCTCTCTCTCTGACGACGGCTGTTGTATGACAAATGTTTTCCCTCCCTTCTTTGCCTTCTCTCTCACCTCTGTCACCTGTTTCCGCCCGCCTGTCCAAAGAGTCGCGCGCTCTTCCTTTTGACCCCCCCCCTACCCCAGCCTCTTGTTAGGGAGTTAATAAGCAATTACTGGGAGAAGAGGACAGGGGAGGGGTGTGGGGGCGCAAGGAGCGAGAGAAGGAAGGGTGATCCTTTACCCATCCCCCACCTCCCTCCCCCAGTCAGGGAACGGGGTTCTTTCTGGTGGCGGCCACCAGCTGTAATAAGGCGTGGAGATGAATGGGCGGCAGAGTCATCCCGCCATTTATCAAGCCTGACCAGACCAGGCCAGGCACGGCTGCTGCTGCTGCTGCCGCCGCTATTGCTGCCAGACTTCTGTGGCCATCGTGATGGAAGGCGGATTGTCTGCCTGGCGACTCGTTATTTTATGATAACTACGACAGGCAGCATACTGCCTCCACCCTCTCCCCTTTCTCGATCTGGGAAAGGACCCCCCCCCCCCCCCTTTCTCGCTGTGATGCCTAGCCTCCCCGTCCCTGTGTGCCCATTTGGCACGGAGAGAGACAGGGCAGGCAAGAAACAGAGGTCCTTTGCCTGGGTTGTCTAAACTGAGGAATCGAGAGAAGCCGTGAGTGTCAGATAAAAGCAGACAGAATCCCTACACTTCATAAGTACTCCACCTCGCTGCTCCTCCAACCGAAAAGAAGTATAATAAACAGTCGTCTACGTGTTAACAGGTATGTTGACTACGTAAATAAAAAAAGCATAAAGACAGATAAAATGAAAGTTAAATAAAGATCTCATGACGACGTGGAAACAAATTCTCTCTCTCTCTCTCTCTCTCTCTCTGCCTCTGTGTGTGTGTGTGTGTGTGGTCACCTCGTTAAGGTCTTCACTTCATAATATTCGGTTACAAAACGGAACAAAACAAGCGGTATCATTTGGAAATGCCGCAGGGTGGCCGAGTGCTATATCCTTTTCTGACGAGATGTGTCCGATTTCTAATTTCACTGACGATTCATCCCGCGTGGTAAACGGTCTTTTCGTGAAGGGCAAATCGTTTTAATTACGTTTGCCGCTTTTAGATCGAGTCTCGTTTGTTTGTTTAGAACACCAATCTCGCGCTGCTTTTTCCTATTCTTTGGCTGGCTCTATCACCTGAACGCGAAGAACAAGGCGAAAATCCTGCCCGGGGGCGAAATGCCGCCGCGATCAGTGAAGAAAGACTTCATAATTGAAAAAAAAAAAAAAAAAAAAAAAAAAAAACGTTATTGAAAACTTACCTCCGTATGTATCGGGGTGTAGAGAAACAGACGAGAAAGGAGAAGGCGGGAAGAGGTAGTGGAGGGAGAAGGCGGGGGAAGGGAGTCGTTTATAAAGACTTGAGTAAAACTTTATATTAGGACTTGGCCGACCTCAGAGAGGCTGCTCAGGGCCGTCGTGACACGGGGAAAACAACAGCTATCCTCGACAGTTTACGAACTCTGTGCGCCTGACAGGAAACATTTAGAGTCAGAATTTTACGGCTTCCTCAAACGTATGAGACGATGACATTCAACAGAACATGAAAATACAAACCTGAACTGTCGACTATAACCGAAGTGTTGGCCAGTATAAGAAAAGACTGATTTTATAAATGAATTGTATGTGTTTTCTCTGGTAACCTTTTTTTTTATAGACAAATAATCAAATGTATTACACAGGAGAATCTAAAAAAAAAAAAAAAAAAAAAAAAAAAAAAAAAAAAAAAAAAAAAAAAAAAAAAAAAAAAAAAAAAAAACCCCTGCGCTGTTCCGTTGTAATGTCTCCCCCCTGCGATTCCCCCCCCCCCCCCCCCCCCCCCCCTCAATATTTTCGGCGTGAACAACTCGCTGTGAGTCCGCTTTCAACCATTGTCACATCTTTAAAGGAAAAGATACCATGTTGCAGAAGTGAAAGAATCAAAACAAAGTTACCTTCAACAAGCACCTAAATCTAGCTCTCCTGTCAGACTCGCACCTGGAGTACTCGGTGAACTACAAAGTGCTGCTATGATCGAAGGGTGGAGAACTATAGTCCCACAGACGTAATGGAAAGAAACTACAGTCACAGTGACTATAGATGAACATTTACAGTTGGTCTTTTGGTCTTTTAACAGTCTATTACAGTTCCGCACGAACCCCCGGTGATCATGCGTTCTTTTAAAAAAATTCGACCATGCTGAGGGCGTCAAGTATTCGTCCAAACATTTTTCACCTCACAGCCAGTAAATGGTAAAAACAACCGAGGAATAATGTTGACATGCAGAAAGTGCGTTAACAATCCACGTGGCCGGATAAACTCTGCAGAGCAATGCTTCACTGTGGGCGATGTGTACAGTCGTGGGGACTGACTGACGAGATGACAGCCCCGATATGGCCCCTAACCGTCGGCGAGGCTATAAACACCAAATAAAAGTGTGCAGCCTCACTACTTCGTCGCCAGTTGGCATGGTATAAATTTTAGTAAGAGAGAGCGAGTGCAGACGTTATGAAGCGAAGGACGAGAGGATGTGCAATAAAGGGTGAAAAAAATCAAAACGACAACGGGCCGACAGGAAAGAAATACTAAAATGTCGAAAGAAAAAAAAAAAAAAAAAAAGGGGGGGGGGGGGGGGGGGGGGGGGTGGAGATTCAAAGATAGAGGGAAAAAGAGATGACTAGTACAGAATTCCCAGAAGCGGGAATAAAATCTGCACTGAAAGAACCCCGGGAATCCCCACGGGGGCCATTCAGTGAGAGAGGGAAGGATGGAGGCGAGAGGACGCAACACCGGGATGGGTGTCGGGTGGAATATGAAGTACTGTGACGGTTTACAGCGGGGGTGGGGGGGGGGGGGGGGGGGGGGGGGGGACGAGAAGTGTATCTCACGTTGTCGGGCGGAATCGGTGTTCAAAATGAAGTTCGTAATAACAACATGCCGCAATTTTCTCCCTCTTAAAAACCGAACAGACTGCTTATGCGGCTCGCTGCGCGATTCACAGTTTTGAGAGAGAGAGAGCCAAAATGCATTTGTTTGAAACGACGATTAAACGACGATTTTCCTACGCGGGAAAAGCTCAAAGCTGCATTTGATATCGATACACATGCAACGCAAGATCTCGTACTGACAAGATATCAAAATCGTCTTCAAACGTTTACAAACTGGGTTTAAAAAAAAAAAACAGAAAGTGGGGGTCGCTTTTGAAATCCCTGAACTTAAAAGTCGAAAAATAACATTTTCCTGGTGAACTAACAGCTGCTTTCAAAACTCTAGATCTTCAGAAATGTACTTTTGGTCGATTTTAACAATTTTTTCTTCTTTACCCAGCTATCTTTACTATGGGACCCCATACCTCGCATGTGTACAGATATCAGCTTTTGTTGGCCACCTTCTGTGTTACCAGGCAGGGCAGCGAGCTAAACACTCAGAGACCTAATGTCAGAGCTTTAATATATGAGGTTTTTAATTCACCGATTCAGCTGATCCTTGGGCTAGACTGCATGAAATGAGTACATTGTACCAAAGGCAGTTCGCTTTTCTTCATGTTGTTCCACAAACCGTCATATTCATCCATACGTTTCTCACGATTCAGTTCTAGCAGAAATTTTTTTTTTCTTCGTCTTGGTGCTTTTAAAAGAAAATGCTGCAAAAACTGAAGAGCATACGCGATGAACAAAATCAAACATATTTTCTACGCCTGCCAGGAACTGAAATAAATGCGATCTTTCAAATGAGCCATTCTTCTTTCCCTCCTCCTCCCCTCCTCGCCACCACTATGTCCCCAAATCCTTAGGTCTTTCTGTCCTTATTACCGTTTAACTATACACACACACACACACACACACACACACACGCACGCACGCACGCACACAGACAGAGTGTCAATAAAGAAAATAGACAACCAACAACCCGGGAGGACAGGAGAAATGAAAGTGTTGTCGGAGGAGTGTGTGTGCGTGACGGAGGGGAGCGTGGGGAGAAATAATTTCGAGGCTAATCTCAGCATATATCTCGGCAGCACTCTGGCACGAGCCGATCCGAGTATATGGAACAAAGGTGAAGGAAGAAGAATCCTTATCCCCCCCCCCCCACTCCACTCCTCCCGCCACCCACCCTCCCCGCTCTCCCTTCCCCAAGTCATTAGCGATGGGGCCCGTGGCAGGGTTGTCAGGGGAGGCAAGACGATCGCCCCCTGGGAGGTGGCGCCTGCTGGGTAGACACGACCCGCCCCGTTACGCCACATTGACGCCCGCCCGACCCCTCCTCGCCCCATGTCATAATCCAATCCTCCGGTCCCCCCCCCCCCCATCCCCCTCCCTTACCTCCTTGCATCATCATCATCATCATCGCCCACCCGTCTTCCTCCCCCCCCCCCCCCTTCAGCTACTTTCACTCTGAAGTTGCAGCGTTTCTACCCCCCCCCCCCCCTTTTTTTATTTTCATCTGGTGTATTCATCATTTTTCACTTTTACCCGTTGTGCTCTCCCCTCCCCTCCCCCGCTCTGTATGACGATGGACTGCTTTTTTACGACTTTTGCTGATCAGTATGAGTTTGGCAGAAGGGGGGGTGATTTTTTTTTTAACTCCCCCCCCCCCCCCCCCCCCCCCAAATAAAAGTGCGCGTGAGCGTGCGCGCGCGCGCGAGAGAGAGAGAGAGAGAGAGAGAGAGAGAGAGAGACGGTAGGCGTGCGATGGAGGAGGGATGTGTGATAGCAAGGAGAGGCGAGGGTGTTTGTGGTAACAGGAGGTGATGATGACGATGATGATGGAGAGGAGTGGAATTGGGAAGGGGGAGTGGCAGGCTATACTGATGCAACCCATTGTGCGCCCAGCCCTAGATGGCACAAACAGCGAGTCAAAATTAAAGCTATGGTGGGAAAATCATATGGGGAGGTGGCAAGAGAGCAAAGAAAAGTAATGTCCTCGTATATACGTACGCCGGTGTATCGGCCGTCTAAATCGTAGGATATCGTTTCATCCCTTTGCATGGGATGAAAGGGGGAAAATTAAATACAAGGACTACCGCTTGCGTACGTGCAGCTCGTGAGAGACCATACATAAACCACAGACCCCAGATGGTCGACAAACTGCAAGAATGCACAACCGTTTCTAAACAGAAAGTCCAGTCAGGTAACAGAAAGGACCAGAGGGACGATTGATGGATGAGACAGTAAAAAATGACGGGCTTGAAACTCGAAGCGAAAGCTGCGAACAGGTTGAAAGGCGTTGCCATACAAGACATTGCAAATTTGTAGTGTGGATGCTTTGTGGACAGCGTTTGTTCCAGATAAGGTAGTGGATGATTGCAGAACGCCGGATGGATCGTATGAAGAGCATAGGTTATGAAGGTAACGGACACTTTTGTCCAAACCTTAATATTTTCATGCTGGCGTGAGCCAGAGACTTAGATTTTATGCCCCCACCCTCTTCTTATTCCCCTCAGCCCCTCGCAAATATTGATAAACGCATGTAAACAGGCACAACGGTAACGCGGGCGGGAAGGATGTCGATGACCATTGTTGCTCGAACGACTAGCGGGGTTTACTTGCAGGATATGACATTATCTGTGGCTGACAGGGAAGCTCGGTCATTAATTGGGTTTAACAAGGCCTACGTAATTACAACAATGACTACTCACTTGTTACGTTGGCTTCCTGGTCATTGCGCCTTCTTTTCATGTGTGTGCAGGTACCTCGTCGCCATGAGACACAGGCGGAAATCGACTGGTCTTTGGACGTTTTACGGAGCAATAAGACTGCACCGACTACCACGGAGACCCGCAAGACAAAAGAGAGAGTGTGTGTGTGAGTGAGTCTGTGTGTGGAGAGAGAGAGAGAGAGAGAGAGAGAGAGAGAGAGAGCCAGCCAGCATTGAAATTATGAAATATGTTTGTGTGTGTGTGCGCGTGTTTCTTACGCTAAATAGCTGGAAACGGATGCATGTCAGTGTTTGTTTGCGATGAATGCGCGAACAAATACAGGGTAATCTGAATGACTTATGTTCTTTCACTGCTTTACCAAAAAAAAAACAAACAAGTGCCGTGGACAGTAGTTGTGAACAACGAACTAAACGCCTTTTGTGTCTTTTGCGCTATATATTAGCGTCGCGCGCGCTCGATGTATGCTTCCATGGGATAAATGCGTGCACGTTTCTAACACATCCCTGTGCTCAGTGGTGTGTCTTTTTTTTTTTTTTTTTTTTTTTTGGTTTGGGGGGGGGGGGGGGGGGACAAACAGTAAATCTAACTCGGGAATGTATAGACATAATCAAGTGCCCATGCATTTAGAAGAGGGAGGGTGGAAAGGAAAGAGCCAGGGGGGGCCAGGGAGAGGGTAAATACACCCAGACGTCGTCGCGTCGCCCGCTGGAATGGGGCGGGGGGAGCGAGTACAGGTGCACACCAACAGATGAACCGATAACTCGGAAAGTCATGCTCATTCCTGACGGACTGAAGACGTGCACTCGGGAGAATGATCGATTGGATACGTCATTTTGTATTAAACATGTTGAAGGCATTGTGTTGCGTTTTCTTACATTCTTTTCAAACATCTCTGCCCCCCCCCCCCCCCCCCCATGTCCCTCTCAGTGAGCTGTGTGATATGCGTGCGTGCATGCATGCGTTAAGTTTGCTTTGCAGACAAGACCGCATCTTCAATCACACTCGGTTGTTCTAGATAATACCCAGCCGGCACCAACAAGAAACAACTCCGCGGCTCGAAACAGATGCTGAACTTCTTACCCACGTGTATAGCGTTGGTTCCACCACAACGATAGAGATCAGCAGTAATTGAACAACTGATGTGCCACAAATCTTAAATAAACGTCAGCGAACCGCCCAGAGAAACTTGGACAAACGAGTCACAAGACAAAACACAACGCGTGATATGCCACAGTCATGGTCGGAATTAAATAGTCCTTATTTCATTTCCTCCTGTCCGGACAGTGCCACCACACTAGGGAGTTATTATTTACAGCCTCCGCCAGGGTTATCCCCCCCCCCCCCCCCACACACACACACACACACACACACACTCCCTGTCTTATGATTGGTTTTCCAGTGAGCAGGTCTACGCAAAAGAAAACGGAAATAAAATGAATAAAAAGAAGACGAAAGAAAGAAAGAGAAAAAAAAAAACTTACCACACTGATTAAACACACACACACACGATGGGAAGATGGCATGTACATTTCAGAACGGGTGCACGGTGCATATTCAGATCCAACGTTATTATTAGACTACACACTGAATCCCGTTTGTCTTTCACATCTTTAAGTGGAACTAGAATGGCACCCACGACAGCCCAGACTGCCGCCAAGGTCAGGCGAATCTTGGACCCGCCCTTTGAGTCCGTTCGCACCAGGGGAGCCAAACTGCCGTGACAAACTGAAGGAGTTATGCTTCCCCAAAGACAGTTATCATAGGAACATTCAGAAACTCCAATCAACGTTTATATCGTGGAAAGATTATTGCTCCTATAAAAGTAAATAATTTGAGGGTCACAGTGTACAAAGAGGTAGCGAATAGATATCGAGCCTGGTGCCACTTTTCTTCGCCACGGGAAGTGCTCTTCCTGAGCGATCGTGAAGCCACCGGATCCGTAGGCTCATAATAAGAAGAGCTGCTCTTCAGCAAGTTTTGTTTTTTTAAACACTTCCGCACTTTCTTCTTAATCCCACTGACAGACAAACCAAGCAACAGATGCGGGCGGAAATCCAACATTGTACACGGAGAACAAGCGATCATAATAAACTATGCAGATGGACACAAAACATTCAGTCGTAAAGAAATAGTAAGAGTCAATGCTTAGGCAGAAACACTTGCTTCCTCTATACAAAATACAGCTTGCACTATTGCGCGCGCGCGCGCGCGTGTGTGTAACTTTGGGGAGAGAGAGATGCGGGGAGGCCGAGTAGGGGATCTTATCGTTTGACATTTTGCATCGACTTGTAGGTTACCCGTGGATGGGCTTCCCCACGGCCGTTCTATCTAATGGTGGATAGAGTACAACCTGTGCCACAGACTTCAGCAAAAGTACATGACCAGAAAACTAAGTTGTATTATTCGTAACATCATTCACCGTCTTGCGTGTGTAAGTGGGGCGTAGGAAGCTGCCTGAGTGATGACGGCCTGTCGGTGCATGGGGAAACGAAAGGCAAACAGTTTCGGGTGTGTTGGATAATTGTGCCAAATTTCAGTCTTTGATCCGTAAACTTTTGCTTTTTTTTTTCGGAGATCGTAGATCATAGTCAGTATGGACGAAAGTCAGATTCCCATTGTCCCACCTTCCATGCTCGGTCGAACAGTACCGACTGTTCGCGGATCCCAACGGTCGAGGACTTTTGGTGTGAAACTGACGTGCTGATCCGAGTCAAAGGGTGGGTCCAGGATCCGTTCGACCGTGGCGGAGGTCTTCGTTCTCCCGAGCGCCCTTCTAGTTTAGACTCTGGAAACCTCTCTCTCTCTCTCTCTCTCTGTAGACACACACACACGCGCGCGCGTGCGATAAATACATACATTTCACACACACAATTTAGTAGTGTGGGAAAACAAGCGCAGGCTAACAAGGTGGAGGGAGTGATAATGACAAATCAGGAACATACTTTACCAGCAGCATACGGGGACCATCGCAATCCGTCTTGAAGACGGTACAATTCACACCGCCTTCTCCCTGGCCTTTCGTCCGCTGGATCGGACTCATCAGGGTGGCGCAGCCGACTGTGTTTGTACTCCCTTGGCATCAAATGGTAATATCCCACAGTCTATAATTCTGTGGGGCGTATATATATATATATATATATATATATGTGTGTGTGTGTGTGTGTGTGTTCTTCAGCGGACAGTCAAAAAGCACTGATCAAAATGAAATCCCTGATACAGCCCTGTGCTTTCTGATAAGTGTATGCGTGTGTCGTCATCATCTT
>JADBJO010000437.1:542500-545000 GCA_016801955.1 Conus betulinus
TTCTATGATTAATTTGTTTTTGAACAGGAGAAGCCAACGAAGAGAATGAAGGAGAGAAGCAACGCGGGGGGCATTTACATCTGAATATGTATGTGCGCATATATGAATATATTATACGTATACATATTGATATGTGTATGTATGTATGTATGTATGTATGTATCTATCTATCTATCTATATATATTATATATATATATATATATATATACATACAGAGTGTGTGTGTGTGTGTGTGTGTGTGTGTGTGTGTGTGTGTGTGTGTGAATACAACCTGGAGTTAATCTGACAATAAATTGGTTTCAGTCAGTCAATGTATGTGTGTGTGTGTGTGTGTGTGTGTGTGTGTGTGTGTGTGTGTGTGTGTGTGTGTGTGTGTGTGTGTGTGTGTGTGTGCTTTATTCTGTACTTTTTTTTTCGTAACTGATGATTAAGATTTTGCGTAGGGACAGCAAGAAGAGAATGACCATGAAATAACAAAAGCGCAAGCGTGGGGGAAAGGTGAAATGATGGAATATAAGCTAATAGTATGGACCTATGCGACTGAATACACTGCCATTGTTTTGGAGACTAAAGGCTTGGGGGACCAGGTCAATAGAGTGTGTGTTGGGGAGGGGTACGGACGGAGGTGGAGTGGCGTGGGGAGAAGGGAGTGGGAGTCAGGGATTCTAACTGGTTTAGCACAACTGGTTTGTACTGTGCACGTATCTTGCTGCTCTCATTTCAGGAGAAATGAAAGCTAAAAAGTGGGTGTGTGTGTGTGTGTGTGTGTGTGTGTGTGTGTGTGTGTGAGAGTGTGTGTGTGTGTGTGAGAGAGAGAGAGAGAGAGAGAGAGTCTCTGTGTGTGTACGTGTCTATTTGTACATGTTTTCTTGTTAACACAAAACACACACACATACACAAACACGCGTGCATACAGGATCAGTGTACTGATAAATGTAAGATAACGATGACTGAGCTAAATCACAGAGAAAGGAGTTCTTATCATTTTTGCAAATGATCTATACGTGATGACTTTGTGTCCAGGTCCAGGAATTTTAATGTCTTGTTTAAGCCAAGTTGTACACACAGGCGAGTGATCACTACAGCCAGAGTGTGGAGAACATATTTCTATAATGTTTTGTTTAATGCTGGCATAAACATGATCAATCAGTGTCTTTGGGCGTTGCGGCAAGTCGTGTTGGGATATCAATTAGCCGAGAACGGCCTAAATTATCGTATGCTACATTCCATCGTTGATTAATTTTCATGAGATCTATGTTAAAATCACCAAACAAAATTATTTCATTTCTGTGAAGTGAAGCAGTTTGCATCATTTCGCTAAATTTATCATACCAGTCAATGCGTTCTATGGGGTTTCTATATAAAATAGCCAATGAAAATGAGTTTGCTTTTCTTAATCTTAACTTCAACCCAGATTGATTCAATGTCTTGTTTTTTCAAAAACACTGATCCATTTGTACGTGAGAGATTGGCTTAAATACAGTATTAGACCTGTTTGCATCGGCAAAGCATGATCAAGGCGGATATGGATGTATCCTGGTATTAAGACGTCTGAGCTAGGTATGTACTTTGTAAGTCAAGATTCAGCACAACAAAATAAGTGGAACTCCTTTCCAGAATTATGGATGATAGAGGATAGCTCTTTTCGCTTGTTAAGTAGACTATTTATGCTTAGAAAGCCTATTCTAAGACCTTCTTTGGAAGGCCAAGTGTTCACAGTGGACATTTTATAAGAAATAAGATTTTGTAAGGTGACCATTGAAAAAAAAATTACATGTACAAATACTAGTTTCAAGTTGGATTACCAAACGCAACAGCATCAAAAGTCAGACAGACAGCAGGCAGAAAGACAGACAAGCAGACAGACGGACAAAGACCAAAATGCCAGCAAGACTGACAAGGGCAAAGATGGGGACAGAAAGGAAGCGGGGAACGCCAGGCAGAAAGAACCAATCCTTTATGAAATCATTCACTCGCGCTCTGCTGTCATACACGGCCCAACCACATCAACGCTGACAACGACGTGAATGGAATGACGAACGACCCGACCCGACACCACGCTAAAAAGAAAAACGGCATCGCCGATTTCCGATGGGTGCCATATTTCCCTGTATGGCAACAGTCACCTTCGCGTCCATAATACCGCGGCTCCTGGCCTTCGTAAACCTTGTCCACCATATTTCTGAGGAAGGTGCGCAAAGAGAAAAGAGCAGCAACAAAAAACGGCTCACCCACAACGTCGACAGTGAACACAGCTGGGTTCATTCTTACACAGGTTTTACGTCTGCTGCATTGGGACTTCCTTCACATAGAGGAACTGTTCTAGGCCTGTTGGGTTTCAGATTCAAAATTCAGTTCCAAGCCCTTTAGAAGAATGAGGAAAAAATATTAATGTACATGACCCTTATGTGAAAAACAGTACGTTAGAACAAATCCTGTGAGTAACATACATGAATGAATTCCATCATTTGCATATGCAATAGTACACGTACACATGAA
>JADBJO010000437.1:550000-552500 GCA_016801955.1 Conus betulinus
GAGAGAGAGAGAGAGAGAGAGAGAGAGAGAGAGAGAGAGAGAGAGAGAGAGAGAATGAGAATCAATCCTTTATGAAATCATTCCCTCACTCTCAGCCGTCAAACAAGTTCCAGCCGCGTCAATGCCGACACTGAGCGACGTGAATGGAATGATGACCAACGACCCGTCAGCCCCGTCCCCCAAGCACCGCTAAAAAACCGGCATCGCTGATTTCCGATGGGTGCCATATTTCCCTGTATGGCAATAGTCATCTCTCTTCCATAAACAGCGCGGCTCTTGCCCCTTGTAAAGCTCGTTCATCATGCCTCTGATGGGAGAGGTGAGGGAGAGGAAGGAGCAGCAACCCCCCACACCTCACCCCCAGCGTCCGACAGTCAACACGAGCAGTTCATAACGGGCGACATTAAAACGCTTTGTTCAAACAGCTGAGGGTTTTCGGCTAACAGAGACTGCTCTTCTGCGTGTGAGAGTGGTGGGCGCAGGCAGTGCAAGTTACATAAGGTGGCGATCTTGAAGCTCAGGCAGTCTGGAACGGTGTTTGCATATTGCTGTTGTGAGAGAGACAGACACAGAGAGAGAGACAGACAGACAGATAGCAACAGAGTGAGTGAGAGAGCAAGAGAGAGACAGAGACAGAGACAGACAGACAGACACAGAAGGATCGAGAGAGAGAGAGAGAGAGAGAGAGAGGAGAGAGAGAGAGAGAGAGAGAGAGAGAGGGGGGCGAGAGAGAAAGAGAGAGAGAGAGAGAGAGAGGAGAGAGAGAGAGAGAGAGTGAGGAAGAGACAGAGAGAGAGAGAGAGAGAGAGAGAGAGAGAGAGAGAGAGAGAGAGAGAGAGAGAGAGAGAGAGAGACAGAGAGAGACAGAGAGACAGAGAGGATTCGAGGTGTGCTAAGATGGGGAGAAGTCTGAATCATTAGGGGGCAGGAGATGTTTAAATTTATTCAATTATTATCCCTTCATCCTTTCCTCTGTTGTTAAAACTAACTTTTAAACGATTCCCAGAGCTTTGCCAGACAGGAGGTTGATGAAAATGAAATTATTATGACGTGTAGGGGTAGGGGTGGGGGTAGGAGGTGTGGGAGGACCTTTTTTGGGATAAATTCTGGACATGGGACTTGGGACATGGGGAGGGGGAGGGAGGGAGGGAGGGAGAGAGAGAGAGAGAGAGAGAGAGAGAGAGAGAGAGAGAGAGTCTGCATAAATTAAAAGTTTCAAGTGTGTACCCAGCGTGAGAAATATCTACAAGCAGTAGTTGCTAGACCCTAATACAAATGCCTGGAAGTAGCATCACCAGAATCTTCACAGTACTGGAGAAGGGGTGAGCTGGATGATAATGGTGGGGTGTTGGGGGTGGGTGGGGGAGGATGGGGGTGTTTAACGTATGCAGTGTCCAGATGCACGGTAATGTCCAAGCACTCAAGCGCCTCGACCTTCTCCGAAGTGATTTCCCGATGTTCCGAAAGGTCCCCCCCCCCCCCCCCCTCCACCAGCCTGGTCTGCCGCCACACAACCCTTGAGACAGACACACGTCATCTGGGGTCATCATCATCACCACCACCACAAAAGCCTGTTCTCTTGTCATGCAAATGACAATCCAGACAACTCGGGGACCAGTCCAGCACAACCTCACGAGGCGATTGAGATAAAGGGAGGGAATCCCCGGTTAAAACGAGCCGGGGACACTTCAGTAACCCCTGCCGGCATCATAAAGCCGGAGCAGTTGAAAAGCCAGAAACCTCCACACACACACACACACACACAGAGCGGCGGTTCTTACATGTCTGGCTTTCTGGTTCTTGTGGGCTAGGCTTTTCTTCCTGGAGGTCGTAGCCGCTCTGCCACCCCTGCCCCATCAATCAGCGGGGCCTATCGGACCCTTCATCACATCAGCATGGTGCTAATACAGGAGATGGCCTTTCATAGCAGCCCCGGCCGGCCCCCGCTCCCATTTCTACATATGATATGTAATCACAGTAGCCGCCGGGGCTAATGGCTCCGCTGGGAGAGACAAACGTTGTGTATGGGGTGATGAACGACATGTGGTCATGACTGCGGAATTATAACTGCTATAATTTCCCGCCGACGCTGAGGGAGAATTGATCGGTTTTGATCCTCGTGTCGCTCCTCCATCGCTCCCCCCCCCCCCCCCCCCCCTTTCGCCCTCTCCCTTCTCTCTGGTGGTGGGTGGGTGTCTGCGGCGGAATTAATATCGTGCTGTTAAACTTTCTTTTATGGCCGGGAGCGCGTGAACAGCCTGCGGTGAAAGCGTCGGAATAATAAAAAAAAAAAAGAGAAAAAAAAAGAAAAAAAGAACGAATGTTTCGTGGATGATTTAATGGAAGATTGGATGATTAATCTGCGTGAAATGCTTTCCGTCCAGCGATATGCGGAGATTGACTGCAGTAGGTCGGCAGGGAGCCAGTGGAGGGGAGGGGGAGGGGAGAATGGGGGAGGGGGGGGATGTGGCAGGTTGAGGTACACTGATCAGTCCAGCCA
>JADBJO010000437.1:557500-560000 GCA_016801955.1 Conus betulinus
TCTTCTTTCGTTTCTTTCCTTACTAATATCATTCACTCATCATCAATGTTGTGTGTGTGTGTGTGTGTGTGTGTGTGTGTGTGTGTGTGTGTGTGTGTGTGTGTGTGTGTGTGTGTACGCGCGCATGCGTGCATGTGTTTCAGTCCTGGCAGTTTACAAAGTCTGGGGTGCATGTAAGTATGCATGCAGGTATGTATGTATGTTATGCGTGTTTGTATGTATGTGCAATTAATCTGTTGGACGTCTGCGGGAGGTCCGAACTGGTAGCGTTTGGCTACACATGCGGTACACCACCTACTGAGCCACATGGTCATCTAGACTGACTGGCCTGAGCAGTCACCCACACTAGTGTTCTTGCTCTCTGTCTGTCTGTCCGTCTCTCTCTCTCTCTCTCTCTGTATGTCTCTCTGCTTCCGTGTCTGTTCGTCTGTCTGTCTCTGTATCTGTCTCACACACACACACACACACACACACACACACACACACACACACACACACACACCTCTCTCTCTCTCTCTCTCTCTCTCTCTCTCTCTCCCCTTCATTCTGTTTGGCTGTCTTGCTCCCCCCCCCCCCTCCTCTCTCATTCTGTTTGTGTGTCTGTCTGTCTCTGTGTCCGTCTGGTTGTCTGTCTCTTCTTCCCCCCCCCCCCCCTCTCTCTCTCTCTCTCTCTCTCTCTCTCTGCGTCCTGCCTGCCTGCCTGCCTGCTTGCCTGCCTGCCCGCTTACCTACCTGCCTGCCTGCCCGCCCGCCCGCCCGTCTGTCCTTCATACAGGAGAACAGTACAGAAAGTGCGTACAATGACAAACACAACTGAACACAACACGGACCATGTCATTTCATATGCACCAAGAACCCTGGCCGTTAAGACCGTGGTTTTCTTCCCTTCGTGGTGCCAACACCACCGAGTTGGCGGCGAACGGACAGTCCCCGCTAGATGCCAAGGGCGGAGCCCCCCACAGCCAGAGCCGAGAACAGCTGACGACTCTGAGCCAAGGGACCTAAGTCGACTGTACAGCCTGGCGCAACGAGCGGGTTCTGTACGTAGTTTCCGTTTCGTCAACGCGGCGTCACTGCGTTGAGCGCCACCAGTCCGTATACGTTACACGACATCGGCGAAGCCGTGAGGCCACACAAGGTGCAGGGAACTAACAGCAGGATAAATGGATGAATAATTTAGAAGTTACAGCGAGATCAATGAGTGAATAATCGGTAAGCTATCGCTGGATAAATGAATGAGAAATTGGGAAGTTACAGCAAGATAAATGAATGAATAATCGGGGACGTTACAACAACATCATTGTTTCAATGAATAATCCGGAGAGTAACAAGATAAATGAATGGAAATCAAGAAATTACAGCAGGACAAATGAATGAATAATCAAGAAGTTACAGCAGGAGAAATAAAACAAATAATTAGGAAGTTACTGCAAGATAAACGAATGAATAATCGTACAGTCAGGGCAAGATAAATGAGTGAATAATTAGGATGTTACTGTAAGATAATGTATCAGGACGTTAAGCAGACAAATGAATGAATTATCAGGAAATTACTGCTGGATAAATGAATGAACAAATAAGTGACTCACAGCAAGATAAATGAATGAATAATTAGGAAGTTACTGTAAGAAAAAAAAATGTATGAATAATTAGGACGTTAATCAGACAAATAAATGAATAATCAGAAAACTACTGCAGGAGAAATGAATGAACAACCAGGTGAGTTACAACAAGATAAATGAATGAATAACCAGAAAAGTTACGGCAAGATCAAAGAATGAATCATCAGGAATGTTACGGCCAGATCAAAGAATGAATCATCACGGAAGTTACAGCAAGATCACAGAATGAATCACCAGGGTAGTTACGGCAAGATCAAAGAACGAATCATCAGGGGAGTTACGGCAAGATCAAAGAACGAGTCATCAGGGGAGTTAGGGCAAGTCAAAGGATGAATCCTCAGGGAGGTTACAGCAAGACCAAAGAATGAAGGATCAGAGAAGTTTGTAGCAGGGATCAAGAGAATGAATCATCATGGAAGTTACGGCAAGATCAAAGAATGAATCATCAAGGAAGTTACGGCAAGATCAAAGAATGAATCATCAAGGAAGTTACGGCAAGACCAAAGAATGAAGCATCAGGGGAGTTATAGCAAGGTTAAAGAATGAATCATCAGGGAAGTTGTAGCAAGATCAAATCATGCAACAATCGGGGAAGTTACAGCAATATCAAAGAATGAATCATCAGGAAAGTTACGGCAAGGTGATTTGGAATCAGGAAGTCAGAGCAAGATAAAGGAATGAACAATCAGGAAGTTACGGCATGAACGATGAACGAATTCTCAGGAAGTTATAGCAAGATACATGAACAAGTAATCAGAAAGTCACACAGCGAGATGCATGAGTGAATAATCAGGGAAGTTGCCAGAGTAAATGAATGAAAAAGCAGGGAAGTGAGAACACGATGAATTAATGAGTAGTAGAAGTTGCGGCAAGATAAC
>JADBJO010000437.1:567500-575000 GCA_016801955.1 Conus betulinus
CAGAGTAGAAAGCGCCACCAAAGAAAGGGTCAGTCTAGAAAGGGAGGGTCAGAATAGAAAGCGCCACCAAAGGGTCAGTCTAAAAAGGGAGGGTCAGAATAGAAAGCGCCACCAAAGGGTCAGTCTAGAAAGGGAGGTTCAGAATAGAAAGCGCCACCAAAGGGTCAGTCTAGAAAGGAGGGTCAGAATAGAAAGCGCCACCAAAGGGTCAGTCTAGAAAGGGAGGGTCAGAATAGAAAGCGCCACCAAAGGGTCAGTCTAGAAAGGGAGGGTCAGAATAGAAAGCGCCACCAAAGGGTCAGTCTAGAAAGGGAGGGTCAGAATAGAAAGCGCCACCAAAGGGTCAGTCTAGAAAGGGAGGGTCAGAGAATAGAAAGCACCACCAAGAAAGGGTCAGTCTAGAAAGGGAGGTTCAGAATAGAAAGCGCCACCAAAGAAAGGGTCAGTCTAGAAAGGGAGGTTCAGAATAGAAAGCGCCACCAAAGAAAGGGTCAGTCTAGAAAGGGAGGTTCAGAATAGAAAGCGCCACCAAAGGGTCAGTCTAGAAAGGGAGGGTCAGAATAGAAAGCGCCACCAAAGAAAGGGTCAGTCTAGAAAGGGAGGTTCAGAATAGAAAGCGCCACCAAGGGTCAGTCTAGAAAGGGAGGGTCAGAATAGAAAGCGCCACCAAAGAAAGGGTCAGTCTAGAAAGGGAGGGTCAGAATAGAAAGCGCCACCAAAGGGTCAGTCTAGAAAGGGAGGTTCAGAATAGAAAGCGCCACCAAAGGGTCAGTCTAGAAAGGGAGGGTCAGAATAGAAAGCGCCACCAAAGGGTCAGTCTAGAAAGGGAGGGTCAGAATAGAAAGCGCCACCAAAGAAAGGGTCAGTCTAGAAAGGGAGGGTCAGAATAGAAAGCGCCACCAAAGAAAGGGTCAGTCTAGAAAGGGAGGGTCAGAATAGAAAGCACCCACCAAAGGGTCAATCTAGAAAGGGAGGGTCAGAATAGAAAGCACCACCAAAGGGTCAGTCTAGAAAGAACTACCAAGGGGTCGGCCCAGGAAGTACTACCTGACACTGAATCTAGTAATACTTCCAGTGAGTCAGTCTAGAAGGTACTCTTCAGTATAGAAAACCGCTATAAGAGGGGGGGGAGGGGGGGGGGGGGGGCGAGGGCAGATTGCAATACACTTCCAATCCAAAAAAACTACCGCCATATGTTCAATATGGGAAATACCAGCAGACGGTCAATCTAAGTTACCAAGAGGGTAAGCAAAATGCAAAGAAAGTATTTCCAGAGTTCAGTCTAGGAAGTATCCAGTCCCCGCTTTCACCAGCTCTACACTCTTATCCCCAACGGGGTGATGGAATCAGCTTTAGTTTCCACAAAATATTTCACTTCCCTGCCTTTGTCTTCTGTTGTATACTCATCGACAGTCAGCTGAGAAATTATGGTGCTCCACAAACACCGACAGAATGAACAAAAAATAAAAAAGAGAATAAGATAGAACGAAAACCCCGTTGTATTGTATTAAATTCTGTTTTAATGTATTACATTCTGGCTAACGCTGGCACCACTCAACAGTGTTGGCTCTAGTGGCATTAATGTACTTTGAAAAAAAAAAATTGTACTCGTAGCCAACTCGTTCATCGTTTATGCTATCGCTTCGTCTGTTTGTCATTTTTCTTTTTATCCCCGTCTGTCAATCTGACATTTTCTACAATCGGAAACAGACCAACAGCCGAAGGGGAAAAACATGGCAAACCGCTGAAACAGAAAACGCAACAGCTTAAACATAGAACACAACGACAGCTGAAATTGACAGCATGACGGAAGCTGAAACAAAGAATATAACAACGGCTGAAAGAGAAACACAAGACCTGAAACAGAGAATATGACAACGGCTAAAACAAAACGCGCAACAACAACAGCTTAAACAAGAAAAAAACAGTAGGAATAGCTAACCCACAACAGCTGAATCACAGAAAACAGCAAGAGTTGACACAGACCAGAAGCTGGGGGAAAAAAAACTCACAACTGCTGAAACAGAATACAGTAAAAGCTGAAACGTTGAAATAAAGAACACACACACACACACACACACACACACACACACACACACACACACACACACACACACACACATGAAATAAATGAAAAAAAAAGAACAACAGCAAAACCTGGAACAGAAAAGACGACACCAAAACCGAAACAGAGAAAGCAACAAAAGTTGAAACTAAGAAAACAAACAAACATAAAAGAAACAGCAACAGTTGGATATGAAAGCCACAATGCCAGCTGAAACGGATAAAGCTGAGAACAAAACGACAGCTGAAATAGAGAACATAACAACAACTGAAACAGAGAGATAAAACAACTGAAAAATATAAAGAACACAGCCATAGCTGAAACACAGAACTAAGAGCAGCTGGAACAGAGGACATAACAACAGTCAAACAGAGAACATAACAACTGAAACAAAGAAGATGACAACAGCTGAAACAGTAAACGTGACAACGGCAAACACAGAAAACACACAACAGGTTCAACAGAGAACACAGCGAGAACTAAACCAGACTGAGACAACAGCAACTGAAAAAAAAAGGAGACGGGAATATACAGAACGCAAACAGCGCCCAAACAGAACACACGACGACTGAAATAGAAAAAAAAAAAAAAACAACGGGTTAAAAACACACCAACACAACAACGGCAGAAACAGGGAGAAAAACAGACAATCTGAAGGTCCGAGCCCATAGTTACAGTATTGGTCCCCCAAACACTGCGCATTCTCTCTCACGTTCCAGACTGTACTCAGCTCAAGTCAGTACCTATCTCCAAAACTTATTCGTCTCACAGTCCAGCCACTGAACCATACCGTGCCCAACTCTGAGCCAGACCCAGTGTTCTCTTCTTTCTATTATATGTAAAAGCACAGTCGCTTACATGACACTATATTTTACTATCGTTTGCCTGGCTTTTCGCTCCCACATCCTTGTGCCCTATCTACAACGTAAGAACACAAGCAGGCCAGAAGTCATGCATATTTCTAACATCCTTGGTGACGTATGGTATTGAACTAATTCACGACCCCCCCTCCCCCCCTCCCGTCGACTTCTATCTATTCAAACTGCGCTTGTTACTTTCTGACCTCTGCTGCCATTCCAGACTCTGACCTGTACGACAGGGAACGCAGAACCAACGGAAAACTGAGAACACAGCGACTAAAACAGAGAACGCATCAACATCTGAAACAGAAGAGAGTCTCTCTCTCTCTCTCTCTCTCTCTTCTCTCTCGCCCTATCTCTCTCTCTCTCTCTCTCCCACCTCCACCCTATCTCTCTCTCTCTCCCACCTCCGCTCCCCTCCCCCCCCCCCCCCTTTTCTCTCTCGTTCACACGGCTATTTCTGCTGTTGTTATTTATTTTTCTGTCAGCAAACTGACATTCTCTAGGTGACAACCGCCAAGGAGAAGATTAAGCTGTAATGACGTGGGTCGAGGAGGCAAGAATCAATGTGCAAATGATTCATCTCAAAAGACCACCCCCTACTCCTGTGACACACACGCACGACACACACACACACACACACACACACACACACACACACACACACACACACACACACACGTATACACACACACGCACACACACATACACGTGTACACACACACGTATACATACATACATACAACAGACACACACACACACACACACACACACACACACACACACACACACACACACACACACACAAACAAACACACGTGACTGAACGAAATGGAATAAAGACGTCCTTAAGAGAATGGAACAGCAGCCTCAATAACAGACCCAGCGTTGAAACAGAACAACATGCGTGGAAAAAAAAGCCGTGATGACTGACCACCGTGAGCCGGGCTGAAGCCACCAGAAACTCACAGACACCTTTCACTGTCAATGTTGAACTGCTGCCCTATGACTGGCTTGAGAGAGAGAGAGAGAGAGAGGCAGAGAGAGAGAGAGAGAGAGAGAGAGAGAGAGAGAGAGAGAGAGAGGCAGGCAGGCAGGCAGTGCGACAAAGATAGGGAAAGACGGAGTGGGAAAGAGTATGATGTTCAAAGCGATAATATTTACAGACGCAACTGGCATCCCATAATGCAAATATTGAACATCCTGAGTGAGAGAGAGAGAGAGACAGCGAGAGAGAGAGAGAGAGAGAGAGAGAGAGAGAGAGAGAGAGAGAGAGGGAGCATTCAAAATTATTGTAATAATCGCAACAGGTACCCCCTATTGCAAATATTGAACCAAGAGAGAGACAGAGAGAAAGAAAGAGAGAGGCAGAGAGAGAGAGAGAGAGAGATACAGAGACAGAGACAGAGATAGAGCAAGACAGACAGAGAGAGACAGAGACAGAGAGAGACAGAGAGAGAGAGAGAGAGAGAGAGAGAGAGAGAGAGAGGAGAGAGAGGTGTTCCAAGTGATTGTAGTAACAGACGCAACTGGCACCAAATTTGCAAATATCGAACGTCTTCTGACGTATCTCTCCCCGCGCCCTCTCCCTCTCCTCCTGCTCCTTTGGTTCATTTCGGTACCTGACTCGACCGAATTCCTTTGTTCCCTCAGCCTAATGTCTCAATCAGTCTCTCTCTCCCCTCTGTCGCTCTAACTCTAAACCTATTTTTACACTCTCTCTCTCTGTCTGTCTGTCTGTCTGTCTCTCTGTCCCTCCCTCCCTTTCTCTCTCTCTTTCTCTCTCCTCCCCCCTCCCCCCCGCCCCATCCCTCCCTCTTTCTCTCTCCCTCTCTCTCTTTTTTGACCTTTATTTTTGATAGCCGAAATGGCAGGTCGCATGCACACACCATCTTTCTAGCGTCGTTCCGTCCGTTGTACTTGTCTTTTTTGGAAAACACCTCAACAGCACTAACTTTGAATCACGTACATTTTACAAATCTTGTTCAAAAAACACGTTCGTACTCACCCCCTCTGCCCCCTTACCTTCTCTCTCTTGTTTTGTTTCCCTATTATCACTGTTGCTGTTGCTGTCGCTTTTGACGTTGTTGTTGTTGTTGTTGTTACGGTTGTGTCCATTCTCTCTTTTATTTTTTTAAAAAGTGAATAACACACCAAAAAGATCACACACAGTCAAAGTACTTGTGGATCCTTGACGGCTAAGGTTTGGGGCTCTCTTTCGTCTTTCCTCCAGTCCTTTCCCTACACCCTCACCTCTCTGACACACACACTTCTTTTTCATATATATATATATATATATATTTTTTTTTTTTAAAGACTCGAAGAGTACGGTGCTCCATTCGGCAACCGCTACCGCTTAAGTACGAAAGAAGAAATGTGTGTACGCAATCGCGCGCGCGCACGCGTGTGTGTGTATGTGTGTGTGTGTGTGTGTGTGTGTGTGTGTGTGTGTGTGTGTGTGTGTGTGTGTGTGTGTGTGTGTGTGTGTGTGTGTGTGTGTGTGTGTGTGTGTGTGTGTGTGTGTGTGTGCATGTGTTGTGTAAGAGAGAGAGAGAGAGAGAGAGAGAGAGAGAGAGAGAGAGAGAGCAAGAGAGAGAGAGAGAGAGAGAGAGAGAGAGAGAGAGAGAGAGAGAGAGAGAACAGAACAGAACTTTATTCAATAAGGCCAAAGCCCCATTTGAAGGGGTGTGAACATTGATAGTAGACGTAATAAGACAAATTCAAAGAAGAAAATGAAAACAACATTACACCAGTTCGTACATGGTATCATACACTAACTGACGCCAATTGACAAGTAAAATTGGTAAGTCAGGACATTCCTATTTCTCTTTTCTTAAAGGCTTTTATATATATATATATATAGAGAGAGAGAGAGAGAGAGAGAGAGAGAGAGAGAGAGAGAGAAAGAGAGAGAGAGAGAGGGAGGGAGGGAGGGAGAGAGAGAGAGAGAGAGAGACGGAGAGAGAGAGATTATGCCCCGTGTGTGATATATATATATAATATATATATATGTGTGTGTGTGTGTGTGTGTGTGTGTGTGTGTGTGTGTGTGTGTGTGGTGTGTGTGTGTGTGTATGTATGTGTCTGTGCATGCGCGTGCGTGCGTGTGCGTGTGTGTGTGTGTAAGAGAGAGAGAGAGAGAGAGAGAGAGAGAGAGAGAGAGAGAGAGAGAAAGTGTATACGCGCGCGCGCGCGCGCGCGTGTATATATGTATATATATATATATATATATATATATATATGTGTGTGTGTGTGTGTGTGTGTGTGTGGTGTGGTGTGTGTGTGTGTGTGTGTGTGTGTGTGTGATGTGCGTGCTTGTGTGAATGCATGAGTGCGTGTGTGCATGGGGGACCGCGCACGAGCACGAGCCAGTATGTGTGTGTGTGTGTGTGTGTGTGCGCGTGCCTGCGCCCGCGCGCGAGTATGTGTGTGTGTGTGTGCCTCCCCCCCCCCCCCCCCCCCCCCCACACACACACCTCTGATCATCCACTCCGTCAGTTTGATAACCCCTTCATCCCAAAACATAAGAGCTGAAGCACAGAGGAATTTGTTGTTGTTTTCTTTTTAAGAGCAAAGCTGACATTCTCCAGTAAACGAATGTCAAGCAGGAGATTAACCTCTAATGCGAGGGTCGAGAGAGGGGAAGAATCAATGTGCAAATTAAACGTAATTAAATGTTCATCTCGAAGGACTCTCTCTCTCTCTCCTCTCTCTCTCTCTCTCTCTGTCACACACCACACACACACCTACACACACACACACACACACACGCACGCACGCACGCGCGCCGCCACGCACGCACGCACACGCACACGCATACATACACGCACGCGCGCTCGCACTTACGCACGCACACAAAGCGCGCTCAAAACAAAACTGATTCTTAAAAATCTAGTGAATCCACATTTAGCTTAAGAACTGCAACAACAGCAACAACAACAACGGAAGTGACAGCGATAGTAAAAATGACAGCAGCGTCAAACAGACATGACACCAAAACAAACAACAGGAATGACATTAAAATAAAAAGAAAGCACAGAAAAGATGAATAACAACAGCAGAAAACATTAATTAGAAAAAAAAAGCAGCGAAAAAAAATATGCATCCAACAACACAAACACACAGTGAAAAGAGAGAGAGAGAGAGAGAGAGAGAGAGGAGAGAGAGAGAGAGAGAGAAGAGAGACAGACAGACAGACAGACAGACAGACAGACAGACGGAGAAAAACCAGCAATGTCGACGAGATCGATAATTACAACAACAAGAAACACAACAAGAAACACAACAAGAAGTCCAAGAAGACCACGAACAAGAGAAGGGTTAAAGAAAAACTCCAGTAAGTTTGGGGGAAGGGGGGGGGGGGGGGGGGGGGGGGGGGGGGACAACAAGAGCAGTGTCAAAATGACAAGCAGCGGCAGCAACGTCAAAATAACGGAAGCAGCAGTAATGTGAAGAAGACATGCAACAGCAGTAACGTTTTTAAGACCAGCAGCAAAGAGAAAGAAAAGAAAAGAAAAAGAGAAGGAACAGAAAGGAAAAAAAAAAAACACAGTAAAGTCAATTAGACAAGCAACA
>JADBJO010000437.1:577500-580000 GCA_016801955.1 Conus betulinus
AAAATGAGCCGGTAAAACACAACAATCAGCAACAGAACAACAAACAAACAAACAACAAACAAACTTTCTTCTTCTTCTACTTCGTTCCTAAACGACAACTCCGTGGTTCACATTAATGAGTTTTGCCGTCTGTGATCGATTTGTTAAAATCCCACCATCTAGCAACAGCCACTTTTCGTTTTAGCGGTTGATTTCTATGCACAACAACAATGCACATGCTTGCTTGCAATGGTAATAGTACTGGTAGCAGAATTCGTAATAGTCGTAGAAGTAGAAGTAGTAGTAGTAGTAGTAGTAGTAGTAGTAGTAGTAAAAAAGAAGATGATGATGATGAAGAAGAACTACAACTACTACTACTGGTAGCTGCTACTGTTTCCCCCCCCCTCCCCGATTTATTCCACAGGCGCACGAACGGCCCCGTTCTTCCGAGAAGCATGGTATGGGATTGAAGGTACAATTATACAAATATTGTATTCATTTATCTGCATACCTCCACACACACACACACACACACACACACACACACACACACACACACACACACACGGGATCTTGGTTTCAAAGTCTCTCCGGAAGGACGCGGAAAGGGGCTCGATCCTGAACAAGACACTGTGTCCCCAATGAGAACATCCCAGCTTACCTGGCCGCCTACCGCGGGGAGTCACCCAGAATCCTGGGTCCCCAATATTAAGACGCTTGCGCACAGGTCATCAAATTAGAGAAAAGACAGAGGTGGGAGCAGAACAGGGCAAATCATGCTACACAGGGACAAGTAACGTTGGATTTGTCCTTTCGGTTACTTCCCCTTGGAGAGTGCATACACTGTCTTCGTTATCACCACCGCTTGTTTCTTTATTGGTGTGGTTGTTAGCAAGATTTAGCAAAAAGCCACTGATGAGACTTTAGCCAGTCCGGGTATCAAAATATACTGTGGTCCACAGACCAGCTCATTAAAGTCTGGTGCAGATCTGTCAGGGCGGATCTGTTTCAAACGGCGGGTCCGCGATCCGTTCAGCGAGATTATTACACTTTTTTTCCCATCGAACACAGGCACAGTGAATTTTCTATTTATGAACGGATAAGCATCTACAAAAGCATTGTATTTTCATGCATGGTAAACCGTTCTAATGATAAACACTTTGACATTTTGCATTTCCCTACATCCTAATCGAAAAAGCCACAGGGGGCTCAACTCTAAAGACTCCATCCATCATGTTCCTGTGGTGAAACAGCGTATTACAGAATCGTTTCGAACTTGTCGGAGGTCTGTGATCTCCCTAACGCCCTTTCGTTTTTTTGTACTCCCAGTTCTTATAGAACAGGGAGTACTTTAGAATGGGAACGGAGAAATGCTCTGTGTGTGTGTGTGTGTGTGTGTGTGTTGTGTGTGTGTGTGTGTGTGTGTGTGTGTGTGTGTGTGTGCGTCCGTCCGTCCGTGGTCAAAATGTGTTCCACTCGCTCCAGACAAAACTACGAGGCCGATCTTTGTGAAAATTTGTAGGTATGTTCATCATGGGTCTCGGATGATGCCCGATATTTTAGTTTTACCCCGTTATAGCCGTTACTAACGGCTGTAACGGCCCGTAACGGTTTTTCTTCTTCAGAATATCTCAGAAAGTACTTGGCCGATCTTTGTGAAAACTTGTAGGTATGCTCAGTATGGGTCACGGATGATGCCTGATGTTTTAGTTTACTGTTATAGCCGTTACTAACGGCTGTAACGGCCTGTAACGTTTTTTTTTTTCTTTATGGAATATCTCACAAAGTACTTGGCCGATCTTTGTAACAGTTAGCAGGTATGTTCATTATGGGTCACGGATGATGCCCGATGTTTTAGTTTACCGTTATAGCCGTTACTAGCGGCTGTAACGGTTTTTCTTCTTCATGGAATGTGTCAAAAAGCACTAGGCCGATCTTTGAAAATTACCAAGTATGTTCATTATGGGTCACGAATGATGCCCAATGTTTTAGTTGACCCCGTTATAGCCAATACTAACGGCTGTTACGGTCTGTAACGGGTTTTCTTCTTTATAGAATATCTCAGAAAGCGCTTGGCCGATCTTTTTGAAAATTTGTAGAAATGTTTATTATGGGTAACGAATAATGCCCGATGTTTTAGTTTACAGCTATAACCGTTACCGTTACTAACGGCTGTAACGGCCTGTAAAGATTTTTCCTCTTATAGAATATCTCAGAAACTACTTGGCCGATCTTTGTGATAATTGGTAGGTATGTTCATTATGGGCCTTGGATGTTTGTCCTATGCTTTAGTTTACCCCGTTATAAGCCGTTACCAACGGCTGTAACGGCCTGTAACGGGTTTTTTCTTCTTTATGGAATATCTCAGAAAGTACTTGGCCGATCTTTGTGACGATTAGCAGGTATGTTCACTATGAGTCACGGATGATGCCCGATGTATTAGTTGACCCCGTTATAGTCAATACTAATGGTTGTAACGGCCTCTAACGGTTTTTCTTCTTTATGGAATGGAATCTCAGCA
>JADBJO010000437.1:585000-595000 GCA_016801955.1 Conus betulinus
GGACAGAGAGGGGAGGGGGGGGGAGAGGGAGAGAGGGAAAACAGAGAGAAAGACAGACAGACAGACAGACAGGCAGGCAGGCAGGCAGGCAGATAGATGAGAGTTGAGAGTTAGAGACAAAGAAAAAAGAAGGAGAGACAGACAGACAGAGACAGACAGGCAGACGGAACAAAGATAGACAGACAGAGACAGAGGCGACAGAGACAGGAGACAGAGAAACGAGCGGGGCAAGGGACAAGGGACAGAAAGAAAGAAAGAAGGAAAGAAAGAAAGAAAGAAAAAGAAAGAAAGGAAAGAAGAAAGAAAGAAAGAAAGAGGTGGAAGTTTGGAATGCGCTGAAGGCATGTGAAGAGGCGGGGGGGGGGGGGGGGGGGGGGGGGAGGAGGGGGGCGTTAGAGGAATCTTCTTTGAACCTCTGTCAATTGAAGTGCTGGCTGCCCTGTCACTTCTCCAGCCAGGGGGTGTCAAAATCATGCGCCGCGGAAGACTCCCAAGTTGATGACGCCTGTTAAGCGAATCGTTCCTACCATGTCAGGAACGATTTCCTACTACCTTCTTTAGAAGAATCAGAAGAAGGAAAAAAGAAGAAGAAAAAGGAAAAGAAGAAGAAAAAGAAGAAAGAGGAGAAAAAACAAAAAAAGAGGAAAATACAAAGACAAACCAGAAAGAGGGAGGATGAAAAGGATATTTAAAGAGAGAGAGAGAGAGAGAGAGACAGAGAGAGAGAGAGAGAGAGAGAGAGAGAGAGAGAGGAGAGAGAGAGAGAGAGAGAGAGAGACAGACAGACAGACAGACAGACAGAGACAGAGAGACAGAGAGACGGTAAAGGAGGAGGCCCAACGAGAAAAATCCTGGAAAGGAAGAAAGATAAGCAGGTGGAAATGAAGAAAGACGAAACATGACGACCGCAACGACGTCAAAGATGATGATGATGAAGAAGATGGACTGGAAGACAAGAGAAAAGAATAACGATGAGAAGAACAACAACAACAACAACAACAACAACGAACAACACTAACAGGAAACAGAGCAAGAAGAAATCCACGAGAAGAAGAGAAATACAAGATCAGGAAGAGATAAAATAAAGGAGGAGAATGAGTAGGGAGGAATGAAAGAAGAAGAAATGATGTCTATGACTAAAAAAAAAAAAAAAAAAAAGGAGAAGCAGAATGACGGGAAGTATAAAACAGACTACAAATACTATTACTACTTTGACAACGACGACAACGAAGGAGGAAAAAACAGAAAAAGGAAAAAAAAGAAAGAAGAAGGAAAAGGAAAAGTTATAGGAGAAAATATCAACGAAAAAGAAATGAAAACGAAGAAGAAGAAAGAAGAAGAAGAAGAAGAAGAAGACGAAAGAGGTAGAAGAAGAAGAGAAGAAGAAGAAGAAGAAGAAAAAACGAAGAAGATGAAAAAAAAGCAGAAAGTAGAAAGAAGCAAGCAGAAAGAAGATAATAAAGAAAAAAGTAGAAAGAAGAAGAAGACGAAGACGAAGACGAAGAAGAAGAAGAAGAAGAAGAAGAAGACGATGAAGAAGAAAAAAGAAGAAGGAGAAGAAGAAGAGGGAAATGAGGAAACAACAACAGCAGCAGCAGCAACAGGAAGCAGACTGAAGAAGACAAAGACAACGAAGACTAAAGAGAAGGAGAAGTAACGAAAAGGAAGCAGAAAAAGATGGGAGGAAAAAAACAGGAGAAAGAAGAGAAGGACGATATGCAGGAAACTCTGCACGCGGAACGGCCCACCATTTCTTCTGCTGTCACAAACACGGAAGAAAACAGACCAGGATCAAAAGACCAGACAGGCAGTCACAGGAGTTCACCATCCAGAAACCACACTTCCGGGGCGAGGGGGAGATGGGACAAACACAAACCAACGTGACAGGAACAACAGAACAACAACAGTAACAACGCATATATCGCAGCACAGCAATTGCACATCAAACCAGAGAGAGAGAGACGCGCGCAGAACTGGAAACAAACATGCATCACAAAGGAAGCTGGAATCAACAAACGGCCAGGCAAAATAAGAAAAAGATGCTGGAAGGGGGGGGGTGGTGGAGGGGGGGGGGGGGAGCGAACCAATAAACCAAGACAAGCAAGAAGAAGAGAAGCAACACAAACAAAGCAAACAGAACGTTCGACAATAACTTACCAAGAGAACGGCAGTTGCGGTGTTTGATTCTCGTGTCAGGCTGATATTCATGTGCAGTCGGTGATGTGCCTGTTCGCCTTTCCCCCCTTTCACCGTTATTGTTGAAGGGGCCACCACAAGGTGTCACAGCGGATCGGAAAATATGTATGTACGGCCGATTTGCCGTATTGTTGGTGTCGATTCGCCGTACGTCACACCTTTCTGTAGTTTCCATTTTGCATCTGACCGGTGTGGACGTCACGGGTAAGACCCTCCGGGTCGTCAGTTCTCTATGACGTTTACCCCTGAAGACTTTCAAACAGTCGATCCGCGAGTTGTGTTTTTTCTTCTTGACTGACTTTCCTGGACTGTCCGTCACTTCCGGCGGACACCACGCGGGGCAGTCGGAGTCTTCTGTCAGACGGGATAAAAGTTCACCGCAAAATCTTAGGGGGGGGGGGGGGGGGGGGGGGGAGGGGAACTTGCTGTTTGTGATGAACTTTAATGCTCAAGCACATGTGAATCGCCTTTATTTCCCTGCTGCGTGGCTGGCTGCTTGTTTACGGCTTCATCAGATCCAGTACCCTGACGGCGAGAACTCATGTACATGAGAAAACAGAGCAAGTGGCATAACGTGTTGGTACCGAAGAGAACGCAGTGGAGCTATGCTTCTCGACACCCTTTTCATGTAATATGGCGGCGACCCAAACAAGTTGCTGAGTGAAGTCGCTTAAAAAACAGAGCTGTGTTCAGTTGGATAGTTCGTGCAGTTCGTGCCATCCGTGCAGCGCCAGGTCTGTTTCCCGATGAAAAGTGTCACCGGTCATTTTTTTTTTTCTGCACACATCAGACAGCGTTACTATTTTTGGTGCATGCATGAGGAGCAAAAAAAAAAAAAAAAAGTAGATTAACTTATAATAAGAAAAAGATTTTTTTTCCGATTTTGATCGCTCTAGCCCGTTACGACATCACTGATCTTGTTCATATAGAAGATGAGTGGATGATTTTAAACGGAAAGCAGCTGAATTAGAAAGCAGACTGCTTAAAACTTCGTAGTTTTTTGTTTTTTTTTTGTATTTTAACCTCCGTCTCTTGTTGTAAATATAGATAGCAGTTTATATGTTGGATGCGTGGTTCTTCTAAATCTGAAGACTTCCTTGTAATTGGCAAGAACAGCCGACGGTGTGGACCTGTTATTATGCCAGGGGACAGACATTTTATGATGATGATGATGATGTCATTATCACTATTATTATTATTGTTGTTGTTATCGTTATCATAATATCATCATCATCATATTACTATTATTATTATTATTACATCATCATCATATTATCATTATTGTTATCATTCATTTGTTTATTTATTTAATCATGCTTTTACTTATCTATTCATTAGAAATGTGGCGCCCCCAGCATCAGCGTTACAGCAAATGAACAGTAAAAGGTTATCTCCGTGTCTCTCTTTTTTTTCCAGCCCAGTCTCTGTGTATCTCCCTTTCCCACAGCTGAATCTGGCGATGCATTTGGGAGTTAGTTCTCGAGAAGTGCAGTGCAGTCTACAGTGTTTCAGGAGGGCTAATCTGGAATATGCTGCAAAAAAAAAGTAAGCGGCGAACCAGGAAACGGCGAAACAGGAGTGGGCGACTTTCCACCCACCCACCCACCCTTGGCCCCTCAAAAAGAACCTGGTTGAAGAATGTTTCAGGCATTCTCCATCACGAAAGCATGAGGTTTCCAAGTCTGAGGTCCGAGTCTCGAGCATCGCAGATTTTAGACTCTCTCTCTCTCTCTCTCTCTCTCTCTCTCTCTCTCTCTCTCTCTCTCTCTCTGTCTCTCTCTGTGTGTGTTGTGTGTGTGTGTGTGTGTGTGTGTGTGTGTGTGTGTGTGTTCTGTCTGTCTCCCTCTCTCTTTCTGTCAGACTCTCAGTCTCTGTCTGTCTGTCTGTCTCTGTACTCTCTCTCTCTCTCTCTCTCTCTCTCTACTTGATACCTACGCGGTGGTCTGAATGCTAGTCTTCCATCGGACAGGTCAAACAAACTGATGTCCTGCGCGGTTTTGTTGCTGTTGTTGTTGTTGTTGCTGTTGTTGTTTTACACGCTTACATTCTCCATCCATAGTAGCCAAGAACGACAAGGAGTGGTGAGCCCCTGGATAAATGTTGGTAGAAATTTCCGCTTTGATAGTCCTCCACCTCCACCTCCTACCCCCCACCACCACACCCGTCCCCATCACCATCACCATACACAAACCCCTTTCCCCCTCCCACCTTTCTCTCCGTCCACTCTCAAACTGATGTTGCTCATTGTGAAGGCTTCGTCCAGTGTAAACAACGTGCAAACTAAAGGCATAATGTTAAACATCTGAACAAATTGGGCCTGCTTGCTGTTAACATAGGCCATTTACTCTGGCTAATGTCAACATGTGGCAACTATTCAGATTATGCGCAACACATATTATGTAGATGGTTGTTCACTCGTTTTTTGTTTGTGTTTTTGATCACGACAGGATTCCCCCCACCCCCCCCACCCCCCACCCCGAGCGATAAGAACATCGTAAAGACTCGGTGTGTGGTTGGCTGGGCTATAATCATGAATAATCACAACGGTAACAAAAATCATGATGATTTTATAACAACATCAATAATGATCATGATGATAATTACACAATAATACTACAAACAATACGAAATGATGATAATAATGATAAACAATAGTAATGAGAAGTGAGTGTGCGTGCGTGCGTGCGTGCGTGCATGTGTGTGTGTGTGTGTGTGTGTGTGTGTGTGTGTGTGTGTGTGTGTGTGTGTGTGTGTGTGTGTGTGTGAGAGAGAGATAGAGAGAGAGAGAGAGAGAACGCGCACGAGTGCACGTGCGCTTAAGCGTGCATGCGTGTGAAAGTTAAGATTTATTTATGTATGAAACAAAAAAAAAAAAAAAAGGAGGAGAAAATAATTAAAAGGAAAATGTATTAGACACAAACAGACACAAAGCCACGGTTCAGAGAGTGTGAATTTTGCTTTCCTTTGCCCGCCAACTTTGCACGGTAAAGAGAGAGAGAGAGAGAGAGAGAGAGAGAGAGAGAGAGAGAGAGAGAGAGAGAGAGAGAGAGAGAGAATAAACTGTAAAGAAGACGATGACAAAAAAAAAAAAAAAAAAAAAGGAAAGAAGGAAGAAATATACACGCATTCCGTGCAGACCACCCCAGTTGGCGCAAGGCCTGCGCGTGCATGTCAATTTTCAACACGCGTCATACACCGCGGCTCGTAGCACCTCACTGTGACCCCAACTGCGCTTCGATCGCGTGCTCATTCCGACAGATGTCCTCCTCGCTTCATTTCCACAAGTTGAAACGCCGTCCTTTTTTTTTTTTTTTTTTCAATCCTCAAATTCCATCTCCATTTACTCCCCCCCCCCCCCCCCCCCTTCCCCCCCTCCCCCTCGATTTGTTTCTCCCTTTTTTTTTTCCTCTCTCAACTTTTCCTTATCTTGTTCAAATCTTCTCTCTCTCTCTCTCTCTCTCTCTCTCTCTCTCTCTCTCTCTCTCTCTCTCTCTCTCTCTCTCTCCTGTTTTCTCTTTTATTTTTTTCCCCCTTTTCTTTCACACTCTCTCCCGTTGCATTTGTGTCAATAATTCAGTAAGGCACGTGTGTTTGTTCGAATTCCCTTTGTAGGGGTACAGTTTGAGGAAAGGAATATTGAGTCAACTCGTAGTTAGAGGGGGGTGGGGATTTTGTGGGGCTGCCCGCTGGAAGGAGGGCTATTGATTTGTAGGGTCAGTCCCCTGTGTCATTTCTAAGGACACCCGGTTTCAGAAAGACAGTTACTGGGTCAACTGCCTGCTGTATACGATGGTGTGCGGACGTGCGTGCGCGCGCGCGGGCGTGTGTGTACATACATGCGCAATGTGCTCTCTCTCTCTCTCTCTCTCTCTCTCTCTCTCTTTAGTGGTGCGCATACTTGCTCGCGCATCCCTCTCTCTCTCTCCCTTGTGTGTGTGCGTGTGTGTGTGTGTGTGTGTGTGTGTGTGTGGTGTGTGTGTGTGTGTGTGTGTGTGTGTGTGTGTGTGTGTGTGTGTACGCGCGTGCGCGTCGTTTGGGTGTATGTAAGCACACATACGTACGCGCAACCTGTGTGTGTGTGTGTGTGTGTGTGTGTGTGTGTGTGTGTGTGTGTGTGTGTGTGTGTGTGTGTGTGTGTGTGTGTGTGTGTGTGCGCGCGTGTGGCGTGTATGCGCGTGTGCAGGTGTGTGTGTGTGTGTGTGTGTGTGTGTGTGTGTGTGTGTGTGTGTGTGTGTGTGTGTGTGTGTGTGTGATTTCAAATCGGAACACTGGTCTTAATGAGAGAAGTGTCCTTGCACTGAAGAACAACGGTGCACTGCCCTTCGTCTGCTTACATCTTGCTTAAATCACCTCTGGTCTAATGACGGTTTGGCCTCTCCACCTATCAAACAGACCAATTTCGGCGAAAAGTTACACTTGCGTGGCTTTAGCATATGGAAGAGAATGCGCTCCCACAAACACCCTTGTCTCCAAGTCGCACGCTCCACGCTTCTAAGCCTACAGTTTTATTAAAAAAAAAGTATATCATCATCATTATTTTCTCATTATTATTATTATCATTACTATTGTTGTTGTTACTGTCATCATAATTATTATTATCCTTATTAGCATTATTATCATCATCATCATCAATGTTATTATTATGATGATTATTATAATCATTATTATCATATCATCATCGTCGTCGTCGTCATCATCATTATCATTATTATAAGCATTATTTATTATTATTATTGTTGTTGTTATCATTATCATCATCGTCATTCAGATGCAATGGGTGGGAACATCACTGCTGATGGTGGGTGTCACTAGAACTGAATTATGGTGGCTGTCTGTTAGAAGACATCACATCTGGACTATCGCCGCCGTTAACGGTGAGAAGAACACTGAGTCATAGTGTTGTATCTATTGTTAGATACCATGGGCGCATCATCATTGAATTACAGGTGCTATGCCTTTGTTAGATACTGTGCAAGTACCATCAATGAATTAGAAGTGGGTGTGTGTCTGTTAATTATGGATGTACCATCAATGAATCACAGGTGCTATGTCTGTAAGATACCATGGGTGTACCATCAATGAGTTACAGGTGCTATGTCTCTGTAATTATGGAAGTACCATCAATGAATCACAGGTGCTATGTCTATGTTAGATACCATGGATGTATCATCAATGAATTACAGGTGCTATGTCTATGCTAGATACCATAGATGTATCATCAATGAATTACAGGTGCTATGTCTATGTTAGATACCATGGGTATACCATCAATGAATTACAGGTGCTATGTCTATGTTAGATACCATGGGTGTACCATCAATGAATTACAGGTGCTATGTCTATGTTAGATACCATGGGTGTACCATCAATGAATTACAGGTGCTATGTTGATGTTAGATACCATGGGTATACCATCAGTGAATTACAGGTGCTATGTCTATGTTAGATACCATGGATGTACCCTGAATGAATTAGAGGTGGTGTGTGTCTGTCAGATACCATGGGTGTACCATCAATGAATTAAGATGCTATGTCTGTGTTAGATACCATGGGTGTACCATCGATGAATTAGATGAGGTGTGTGTCTGTCGGATACCATGGGTGTACCATCAATGAATCACTAGTGCTATGTCTATATTAGATACCATGGGTGTGCCATCAATGAATTACAGGTGCTATGTCTATATTAGATACCAAGGATGTGCCACCAATGAATTACAGTGCTATGTCTATTAGGTACGATGAGTGTACCACCAATGAATTACAGGTGCTATGTCTATTGGGTACGATGAGTGTACCACCAATGAATTACAGGTGCTATGTCTATTAGGTACCATGAGTGTACCATCAATGAATTACAGGTGCTATGTCTATTAGGTACCATGAGTGTACCACCAATGAATTACAGGTGCTATGTCTATTAGGTACCATGAGTGTACCACCAATGAATTACAGGTGCTATGTCTATATTGAGTGTACCACCAATGAGGTGCTATGTCTATTAGGTACACCAATGAATTACAGGTGCTATGTCTATTAGGTACGATGAGTGTACCATCAATGAATTACAGGTGCTATGTCTATTAGGTACGATGAGTGTACCATCAATGAATTACAGGTGCTATGTCTATTAGGTACGATGAGTGTACCATCAATGAATTACAGGTGCTATGTCTATTAGGTACGATGAGTGTACCATCAATGAATTACAGGTGCCATGTCTCTGTTAGATGCCACGGATGGTCCATCAATGAATAATATGTGGTGTATCTCTACCAGATTCCATGGCTGGACTCTAACCAGGTGCTCCGAACGGCTCTGTCCTGAATTCATGGACCCCATATACGCACAGTAAAAGCTTTAAATATCATATCTAAATGCACTCTGCTTCCCCTAAATACCCGGCATGCGTTTTTCCTGTTACGTTGATATTTACTGTTCATCTTCATAGCGATAGGAAAAGCTGTCTTTGCTTCTTCATCATCTTCTTCTCAGTAGAAGCAAAGGAAGGACGCTGTCAAAACAAACAGACAAAAATCCACTTTTGTGCTGGAGAAGAACGGAGGAGAGTAGGAGAAAGCTCTTTCGTGATCTCGTAGGAGAAAAGAAGGAATGGTCAGTGACTTTAACGCGCACGGTTTCTATCATGTCGGCTGACGATTAAGAAAAATCACTATAACAAAGGTACTTTCAGATGTGTAGTTATGCATATGAGCGCAAGCTTCTTTTTAAATCTTGTAGGCATTAAGATGCTTACGCGCGTGTTTAATGTCCCCATATCCACGTGATTTTGTAACAGAGATTTTCGGTTTCTGAAATACTTTGAGCACGTATGTCGCTCTTTTGGAGTTGTAGATTTTGAGAATGACCTACATTTCTTCAGTGGCACTAAGTAATGACTGTAACACCTTTGTCCAAGGAAGCGAAAACCAGACCCGTCACGTGAAGCGTTCGCGATCGAGGAGAGACGACATATCAGGCCGGCACTCCCATCAAAAATAAGAATTACTTCCCTTTGGAACTTGTCGCTTTAGCTCTTGCGTACAACGCCCGTCCATGCTTTGTCGGTCGGTTGCTTTAGGATTTTATTTAAACTTTTCCACGTCAAATAACATCCTCCTGGGAACATGGCTTTTGTTTAAAAAAGAAAAAAAAAAAAAGAAAAGAAAAAAAGAACAGGCGTTTGGCAACTGCTTCACGGGTTTGTTTTCATTCGAACCGAGGCACGTTTCTGTGGACGGTTCAACAACAACAACGACAACAACAACGAAACCTTCCCCGTGGGTTTGTTGAACCGCAGCACGTGCCGCTGATGGCTGAAAGCCTGCCTGGCTTTCCACTTGACGGCTGGTTCAGGGGGGAGTGCTTGTCGCTGAACCGTGCCTCTCTTCACAGGCTAACCCTTACCCTTGCACCAGGGAAGGGAGGCGGGGGACGACAGGCCAGAGGAGCTGACGCCCTTTATTTTATTATTATTTTTTTTCATTTATGGGGTTGGGAGATGGAGGTGGGGGGGGCCGGTGTGAAGAGGCTGTCTGTTGTCGATAAAAACTGTCGTAGGTGGGGGTGGCGGTTCGGAGTCTGTCTCGTCTGCTCTCTCTCTATCAGCTCTGTCTCTCCATTCGTTATGCTCTCTCTCTCTCTCTCTCTCTCTCTCTCTCTCTCTCTCTCTCTCTCTCTCTCTCTCTCTCTCCATTTTCTTATTATCTCAGCTAAATCGCTATGTCAATATTTCTGTGCTTTTTTTCAACGCACACTATAATGTTAAATATTAATTAGGCTTTAACAGTCTACCGACGTGCGG
>JADBJO010000437.1:605000-612500 GCA_016801955.1 Conus betulinus
CACTCAGCAATCTTTCTGCGGTCTCCACTGGTGTCTCCAGTGGTTGTGGTTGCGGAATCTACGTTATGGGATGGGCAGGAAGGAGAAAGCTGACGCCCTTTCCAAAGCAGGAGCAAGCGGAAGGAGGTCAGCCACTCGGTATCCTACGATGGGGCAAAGACCAACACAGCCGATACAGCTACTGGTGGAAAAGTAAACTCTGCATCCGCACTGGTGTTGACCCAACCCACGAGGACGTGGGCAAACCATTCTTTTCCGACAGAGGACTGGCTGGCTAGTGCAGGCTGCTGAGAAAACTTCATCGACCTGCATCACACATACAGACAAAGTCGCTGTGGGACAGGGAATCCAGACCCCTGAACACATACTTCAGCACCGTCCAACCGATGACCCACTGCACTGTCAAACGTGACCACAGGGAGCGAAGCTTGAAAACAAGCTGTGGTGCAGCCTTACCGACCTGGAGAAGACCGTGGACTTCATCTGAGTGTCAAGACTCAATATTTAAGCATTGCCAACCGCATTGCAAAGCCGAAGAAGGAAAACTCCACGACAACATTTGGTGGAGTATCCCTGAACAAGGGCTTCAGGGAGTCTGCTGTAAAGTATTCATGTCACGCCGATCCCAACACTCTAGAAGAACATGCTTCACAGGGAGTGGCTCATATGTATGCACCATGCAGTCCCCATCACTGTTCAAAAGCTACGAGTATGTATCAAAGGAGTGGCCTGTGTGTTGTCGGCACAAAGCTATTTCTTCTTCGCTGCTTCCGGTGACAGACGTTAAAACCTTTTTGGAGGCAGGATGGATTTTGAAGAAGTTTATTATCCTTTTGTATATTCCAGTTCTCTCCTCAGAGGTCTGTGGAGTTACATTGTGTTTTAATGAAAAATTTTTTACATGAGAAAGTAAACGCATTTTCCTTGGCCCATGGTCAGATCTTATCAATGCAAAGCAAAAGCCGATGTTGTACGCCCAAGTAGGTGCTCCAGCTGTGCATAGTGCACTCAGAACCATGGTTTACTTCTTTAACACTGCATTAATTCCACTGTTAAAGAGAGCCAAGGAAACAACGCTTCCCTGGGGAACACCTAACCCTTGCTTGTGGTTGTAAGACAGCTTAGTGCTTATACACACTTGAAACTGTCTACCTGCCACAGATGTTTTTGAAGAAGAGAGGGAATTGGCTTCCAAAACCTAGATCAGGTCCATGGGAATACCAGATTTCGTCATGATGATGTGTGTGTGTGTGTGTACGTGTGTGTGTGTGTGTGTGTGTGTGTGTGTGTGTGTGTGTGTGTGTGTGTGTGTGTGTGTGTGTGTGTGTGTGTGTGAGTGTGTGTGTGTGAGTGCGCGCGCGCGCGCGCGTGTGTGTGTGTGTGTGTGTGTGTGTGCGTGTGCGTGCGTGAGTGCATGTGTGTGTGTGTGCGTGCGTGAGTGCATGTGTGTGTGGGTGTGTGTGTGTGTGTGTGTGTGTGTGTGTGTGTGTGTGTGTGTGTGTGTGTGTGTGTGTGTGTGTGTGTGTGTGTGCGTGCGTGTGTGCGCGCGTGCATGCGCGCGTGCTTGTGTGTGTGTGTGTGTGTGTGTGTGTGTGTGTGTGTGTGTGTGTGTGTGTGTGTGTGTGTGTTTTGTATGTATGTATATGTGTGTGTGTTGTTGTTGTTGTTGTTGTTGTTGTGTTGTCGTCGTCGTGTCTATAGTTGTTGGCATGTCCCTTTTCTCATTGATCATTTTCATTCCTTTCCAACCAGTATTATTACATCATTACACTATTATAGTAATACCAACCTGATCTCACTTCACATAATTAGTCTCATTATGACCATTTTCTACCAGTAATATTGTTAACATGTTTCCCCCCCCCCCCCCCCCCCCCCCCCCCCTTTGTGTTTAAGTTTATCTAAGACATGTTGCCGCTTTTCTCATTGGTCATTTCCATTTCTTTCCAACAAGCATTATCATACTGATGCCAAACACATTATTTCACTTACGACAATGATCACCATCCAACAGTACTGTTCACTTTCCAATAATACTGTGTACATGAGTTTCCCTTCCCTCTCCCTTGCATACGTATGTGTAAGTGGAGAGATATGAGCTCCCCCCCCCCCCCCTCCTCTTCCCCCACCCTCTCTTTCTTCCTATCCCCCCCCCAAAAAAAAAAAAAAAAACAAAAAACAAACAAACAAAAACAGCGACAGCTCTTCATCCACTGATCACAATTCCTTTCCAGTCATTACTATCATTACCAACATATAACAACTATCATCGTAATCACCACCCATTAGCTTTTTTTGTCATTTCTGTTCCTTACCACTAAGCACTATTATCAATCTGCCACAATCACTACCATGACTAATATATCATACCATTAAACAAACAATTACAAAAAACAAACAAACCTACTGTTTTACTACCCTCCACCCCTTTTTTCTTTCGCCCCTTCAGCGTTTAGCCAATTCAACTACCATCGTCATGCTGTCAAAAAACAAAAAAACAAAAAAGACAGATTAATAGTATTCCTCCTCTTATTATTTGAGTTTTTCATCATCGTCACTATGATCACTATCATTGCTATTGCTATCATCATTGTCATCATTATTATCTCAGCTCCCATGATCCTGTCTCTCGGCCTCGTTTTTTCTAACACCCATTTTGCATCCGAAACACCCATTTTTGCTCCGAATATTTGTCCTAAGATGCTGGTGGTTTGCTCTGAAGAAGACCCAAGATTGTCCTAAATGCATTGTTTGTCTTTGCCTGTAAGAAGACCTAAAGAGGTCCTTTCTGCATTAATTTTTGTCATTTTCCAGACCCCCAGCCATCTCTGTAGCGTCTGAAACTAAGACCGGTTCCTTGAATAACAAAGGGAATTTGCTTCATTTTCCGCCCTCAGTCACTCGTTTTGAAACGAAGACAGCATTGAACACAAAGGTGATCCAGCACTGATTCCCCCCTGCTTCACTGTCTTTTCACTGAGCGTGCAATGCATAATAACAACCGACCCCACAGCCATGAAATATTCACCGACGATCATCATCATCATCATCTGAACATAGCCTCCTCCACCAGCTGCCTGTCTGCTCCCGCTCTCTCTCTTCTCCCTCTCCCACTCCACCCACCCACCCACCCATTGCTGTTTTACAGCTCAGCCGACGGCAGGAGAGGCCATATCCAGACGACTCATTACATTATCAACACCGCTTCCAGAGAGAGAGAGAGAGAGAGAGAGAGAGAGCCGAGAGAGAGAGAGAGAGAGAGCGACACAAAGGGATGATGGGAAAGGTGGGATGGATGGACAGGAGAATTCCCTAAACGCTGCTGTCAACTTGCATGTACAATATCCAAGCCGTAAAAGCGACCATTAGAAACAAGGATGAAGAAAAAACAAAATCCACAAAGACTGCTGCAAAGCCACGTGCATAATATCTTTGTCATAAAAACGACCATTTAATGATTCCATAAACACGACCATTGAAAAAAAAAAAGACAAAGAAAAAATTACAAAAAGAAATATGAATCCTAGTTTCATTCATTCCACCTCTGCGACCCCAGGTATCTCACTCGGGGCCCCCCTCACGGCCGTTAGTTCCGGGTGGGCTGATGCCGCCGCTGCCCTGGGAGACAGGGGTGACTGCAGTTTCCAGGCAGCACGTGACCTGCACAGGGACAGACAGTGGAGCAACTTGACCACTGATGGGGGATTACTGCAGCCTTACACCGTCACTGTTGTGATGGACGATGACTTCAACTTGATGTCGTCACGAAAAGTGTAAGTAAGAAGGCTGAGAGGAGAGAGTGGAAAAGGCTGGCTGGCGGAGAGAAAGACAGGGAGGGAACAGGGAGGGAGAGAGAGGGAGATACCGGGGCAGAGAGAGACTGAAAGAAGGAGGGCGCGCTAGAGAGAGAGAGAGAGAGAGAGAGAGAGAGAGAGAGAGAGAGAGAGAGAGAGAGAGAGAGAGAGAGAGAAAGCAACAACAACAACAAGAACAAACAAAACAGGCACAAATAAAAAAACTATGGTTATTTTCTTCACCTTTCCGAGCCAATGACTCTCCCTAAGGCCTCTCACATGGGGGGGGGGGGGGGGGGGGGGGAGAAAGAGAGAGAGAGAGAGAGAGAGAGAGAGATCCATTAAATGCAAATTACGGGTCAACATTGATACCTCCAGCGTTACTCTCCTTCCGCTGAGCGTGCAACAGCGGCATCCCAACAATCACCGCGACAGCCATGAAATATTCACCGTCGATCACCATCATCATCATCATCATCATCACCTGAACCTCGCCCCCTCTCCCTTCCCCCTCTCGCTCGCCACCTCCACATCCCTTTTAGCTCCCTCTTCCTTCCCATTCTGACAGAGATATGGGCGGATTTCATTTTGGTTTATGTTTTTTACAACCCAGACGACTGCAGGGGGTAGGAGGGGGCATATCAGGGCTGTCACATCATGGAAATCGATTTCAGAGAGAGAGAGAGAGAGAGAGAGAGAGAGAGAGAGAGAGAGAGAGAGAGAGAGGGACAGAGAGACAGAGAGAAGTATAGAGAAAGATGGAGAGAGTGGGAGTGGGGAAAGACTGTGGGAGGGACAAAAAAGCGAGGGAGGGGGAGGCGGGGAAGGAAGGAGAGGGGTGGATGGATGGGAAAGAGAGGAGCGTGAGGGGGTGTGGAGGAATGGAGGGGAGAGAAAGGGGGAGGGAGGGAAGAAGTGGTAAGAGAGAGAGAGAGGGGGGGGGGGGGGGGGAGAAAACGCGCGCGCGCGAGTGAGTGAGTGAAAGAGAGAGAGAGAGATTAATTGATTGATTGATTGACTGATTGATCTTTAATACGCAAGGATGAAGATTTTAGGCCAAAAACTAGTCTTGCAATCTGTCTTTGTCATGCATACATTATTTCAACACATATCGTTCACAATGACAATTCAACAGAGAGAGAGAGAGAGAGAGAGAGAGAGAGAAGAGAGAGAGAGTGAGAGAAGAGAGAGTGAGAGAGAGAGAGAGAGAGAGAGAGAGAGAGAGAGAGAGAGAGAGAGGGACGGGGCAGACAGGGAGGGAGACAAAATGAGAGAAATCCACTGCATACTGGTTCCCAGTAAATCACGGGCATAGGAAACAATCAAGCCCTCAATACAACTACCCCCTTCTTCTCATGCCCCCACCCCCCACCCCCCTCCCCCACCTCCCGCCTGTCTCCACCTATTCTTCCCACCTTCCCCCATCCCGGTTCTCTTGCCTCCATGTATCCGGCCCCCGTCCCCCCCCCCCCCCCACCCCCACCCCAACCAACCAACCGGCCGGCCCGTCATGAATCATAATCCCCGGGCCATTGAGAAACATTGAAAAGGGCGGTAACCCGGTGGGCTGTGACAATGGGCAGGAGCCACGTGGTGGCGCGCAAGCCCCGTGATGGGCCTTGTACCGGAAGTGGCCAGGGCCGTTGAGCAGGCCGTTTATGATGATGACCAACATTGTCGCCGCCGACGCGCGATGGCCCGCGAGGGATTAAGCGAGCCTGGGGACAATAGAGGATAGGGGACGGGGGACAAAGAAGGGGGGGGGGGGGGGGGGGGGGAGAGGGGGATGGGTAAGGGATGGGGATGAGGGTGGGGGTAGTGGCGGCGGGAGAGGGGCGTGTGGGTGGAAGATGGGTATGTGTGTGGGTGGGTGGGACGGGCAGAACCGTAACTGGCGTACAACGGATCCTACCTGAGGGAATGGGGTGGATGGCGATGTACCCGTAGTGTTCTGCGATCCCCACACCCTCATCCCTACCCATCCCCCCCTCTCTTCAGTACTTCCCCTACCCCCTTCTCTCTCTCTCTCTCTCTCTCTCTCTCTCTCTCTCTCCTTCTCTCTTCTTCCTTCCATCCTTTTCTCCCATGCATTTTTGCTTTCGTTTGACTGCATGTATAGCGCCCACAACAAAACAAGCACGAAAGAGCACACAGGACACGCAATAAGAAGACAACCCCATGATGTCTCACTGTTTGTTCTATATGCTCTTTCTGCCAGCCGATCTGGTGTCATAGGCAGCATTCGTGTGGAGTTATGGGACTGTGAACTGTTTCACCGTGGGAACAAGAGTTACCCTACTTGTTTCTTACTGCTTACTGTTTACTGTTCCCTACCTCATTTGAAATGTCCTTTTTTTTTATTTAACCAGTTGCGTGTTTTCGTTCTCAGTCTTTCATTTGGCGGGCGGACTGGCGAGTGTTTTCTACTTGTCTGTAGCAGTGTTGTAGCAAGTATGAGAAATGGCTGATTGCGGGGAGCATAATTATAAGAGAGTCGTTATTTCTGTCACTAGGGAGACCCACCTTCTTTCTCTTCCGTCTGACTTTGCTAATCTCTGTCACCATCTCCAGTCCACAAAATTCTAACCTATTCCAAATAAATATTCTTTAGTATTATTCGAAAACTTCGAATGAATTAGCGAAAAGGCAGATCCTCTAAAATAATTTAAAACAAAATATATATATATATATATATATATATATATATATATATATAGAGAGAGAGAGAGAGAGAGAGAGAGAGAGAGAGAGAGAGAGAGAGAACATCTACTCGCAAGTCCCTCCGATGTGTGGCGATCGTAGTCTTATTTTTTTGCAAGTCCCTCCGACGTGTGGCGATTGTAGTCTTTGTCAATCGGCAAGCTTCAAACTGTTTACATATGGAATCCAGTGTTAATGCTACCAAAACCTGAATCTCTTCAAACAAAACCACAAACAGTCAAAACCAGTTCAAAGGAATTTTAGTTAGCAGTCATAGTTATACATGTTAGTAAGTTCGATTGGGTATGTTCTCTCTCTCTCTCTCTCTCTCTCTCTCTCTCTCTCTCTCTCTCTCTCTCTCTCTCTCTCTCTCTCGTTCCTTTTTCTTAAAATAATTACGGATGTCTTCGTGGTAAAAACAACGTCTGAACAGTCATATATACAAGCACATGCACACACACCCTTACATTTTCCATCAGTTATTGTTTCTTCTTCAGCAGCCTTAACATCTTCCAGTGACAACAGACGATAAATGGAAGACACTCGGCTGAACTCTCCCTAGTCAACCCGATCCTCTCCACACTCTCAGCCCCGTGTTTGTCGCCATCCTTATTCATCGTGTCAGCTGTGGGATTGTATACCAGGGAGATTTGACAGTGAAGCGATTCGCCACCTGGCGAAAACCCTTTGTCATTGTTTTCAAGAGGCTCGCTGATATGAGGCCACGCAGAGAGTGACTCCCCCCGCGTCTGGTGTGTGTGTGTGTGTGTGTGTGTGTGTGTTGTGTGTGTGTGTGTGTGTGTGTGTGTGTGTGTGTGTGTGTGTGTGTGTGTGTGTGTGTGTGTGTGTGTGTGTGTGTGTGTGTGTGTGTGTGTGTGTGTGGTGTGTGTGTGTGTGAAGGGAGAGTGAGAGTGAGTAAGAAAAGAGAGAAGGAGGAAGGGGAAAAGGTCAGAGGCAGGGAGGTGAGAGTAGAGGGAGGAAGGTGGAGAGAAGTGGGGGAACGCGT
>JADBJO010000437.1:625000-627500 GCA_016801955.1 Conus betulinus
GTCTGTCTGTCTGTCTCTCACTCTCTCTCTCTCTCTCTCTCTCTCTCTCTCTCCCGCTCTGTGTGTCTGTGTGTGCTCCTGTTCACGTGAATGCGCGACTGCGCGCGCGCGCACTCGTGCGTGTGTAGAGATGACACATTAATCTTCATCTTGAACAAACGGAAAGGAAGGAAGGGGCGGGGGTGGGGGGGGGGGGGTGGTGAAGCAGGAGAGTGAAAACGGGCGGGATGAGGGGGTAAGGTCGACGGGTTGGGGGGGCAGGATGGGGAGGTGGGGAGGGGGGGGGGGGGGGGGGGTAGAGGATGCGGGAGGGTGGGAAAGCTGTGGCCTTGCAGGGCGACTGGCACCTGAAGAGACGAGGCCCATTATGAGGGGTTTATCATTCTCACACCCCAGTTCGCAAAGAATCAACCGGCTGTCAAGTCCACTTCTGAAGCCTCAAAAAAAAAAAAAAAAAAAAAACCCTTGGACTGGGTGTGTGTGTGTGGTGTGTGTGTGTGTGTGTTGTGTGTGGGGGTCTCCCTAACCCCCTCTCACACACCCTACCCCTACCAGCCCTCTCTCTCTCTCTCTCTCCACCCGCTCCCCGCTCATCCATCCCGCCCCCTTCCCTACCCCCCTACCCCTCTCTGTCGTTTCTCCTCTCGCGCCCCCCCACCCTCTATCCTGTAACCCCCTTTCTCACTTTCATATCGTCCACTCCGTCTCTCTCTCTCTCTCTCTCTCTCTCTCTCTCGTCCGTCTGTCTCAGCCTGTCTGTCTGTCTGTCTCTGTCTGTCTGTCTCTTATTGTCGCTGTATGTCTCTCTGTCTGCCTGTTTGTCTCTCTCTGAATCGCTCTGTGTCGGAATCTCTCACTCTTTCCTCTGTCTCTTTGAATCGCTCATTGTCAGAATCTCTCTCTCTCTCTCTCTCTCTCTCTCTCTCTCTCTCTCTCTCTCTCTCTCTCTCTCTCTCTCTCTCTCTCCCCTCTTTCTCTGTTTCTTGTTCCCAGTAAATGCCTGTCCACGAATCTAATGGTGTGTGTGTGTGTGTGTGTGTGTGTGTGTGTGTGTGTGTGTGTGTGTGTGTGTGTGTGTGTGTGCGAGTGCGCGTGCGTGCGTGCGTGCGTGCGCGCGCGTGTGTGTGTGTGAGTGTGTGTATGTGTGCGTGTGTGTGTGTGTGTGTGTGTGTGTGTGTGTTTGTGTGTGTGTGTGCGCGTGGCGTGCGCGCGTGTGTGTATACGCGCGCGCAAGTGTGCTTTTTGTGTATGCCTATAAGTGCATTGGTGTGTGTGTGTGTGTTTGTGAGCCTGAGCAAGTGTTTCCGTGCGCATGAATACATGCTAGAGCATGTCCGTGCATACATGTAAGTGCAACTCTTTGTGTGTGTGTGTGTGTGGGGGGGGGGGGGGGGGGGGGGGGGGTTGTGCTCGTGGATATGGACTACCGTGAACACAGACTGTGAAGGACAAAAAAGACGCTGCGGGGGGACAAACAGCCTCGGTTTAGTCATTTGATCAGTTGTTGGTACTGTTATTCTTGTCGTTGTTTCTCTTTTTGTTGTCGTTCTTTCTTTGTTGTCCTGACCGTGCTAGAATCGTGCCCAACTTGCCCAAACGAAGGCCAGACCATTGGTCTGTCGTGAGAGGGGATGCTGACATATCCATGGGGTCCCAATTGCTGACAATATCCGGAGCATGACGGGAATTAATAGACGTGTCAGGTCTGGGTGTCTTGTGGGTGGCAAGTATAGGGAAGAAGGAGGAGGGGGGGGGGGGGGGGGAGAGATAAGGGAGAGTGGGGTGGGGGACGGGAGGACGGGGAACGAGGGGTCAGACGGAGGGGGGGGGATGGGGGAGGTCTTCCTTTACTTTTTCTTATGCGTGCCCGTTTGATTTTTCCCCCCAATGGCGTTGCTCCTCTTTCTCTCTCCCACCTTTTTTCCTCTGCTTTCCCCTCCCCTCTCCCCCTCCTCTCTCTCTCTCTCTCAACTCTCTCTCTCTCTCTCTCTCTCTCCTCCTCCCACACACACACACCGTCCCTGATCTCTCTCTCTCTTTCTCTCTCTCTCTCTCCGTTTGTCCCTCCCCTCCCCTTCACTTCTTATTTGTCCACCCTTCACTCACTCTCTCTCCCTCATTCCCTCCTTTCTCTGCCCCCTCTCTCTCCCTTTTTTTTTTAATCTCTTCACTCCCTCTTCCTCCCATCCCCTCCCCTCTCATCGAGCGCGCGCGCGCGCGCGCGCGCGCACACACGCACACACACACACACACACACACACACACACACACACACACACACACACACACACACGCCACAGATCGCGCATCCGCGCTCACAAACACACAGACACCAACTCAGACAGACAGACAGACACACACACACACACACACACACACACACACACACACACACACACACACACACACACACACGCACACGCACACACGCACACACACACACACACACACACACACACACACACACACACACACACACACACACTCAAAACGCGCACAA
>JADBJO010000437.1:637500-652500 GCA_016801955.1 Conus betulinus
GGATGATTCGGCTGTCATTCATGTCGACTGTAACAAATGACCCGTCACTGCTTGGGCAAATTAGCATATACAGACACCCCCCCCCCTCCCCACCCCTCCATCACTTCCTTCCATCCCCTTCCTAATGGGGGACCGCTAGGACCCCCTCAGCCCTGGCGTTCACGCCTTCCTCCTCCCCTCGTGCCCCGACCACCTCACCTGCAAAGGGCGCGTGCTCGACGATTGCTGCCGCGCGCGCCGCTTGTCGGGGCGAGCAGGTAATTATGGTGTTGTTGACAAACTGTCAACATGCGTCCCACTTGACAGGCCTGCAGCACAACTTGGAGGGAGCGTACTCTTGCGTGTGTGTGTGTGTGTGTGTGTGTGTGTGTCTGTGTGTGTCTGTGTGTGTGTTGTGTGTGTGTGTGTGTGTGTGTGTGTGTGTTGTGTTGTGTTGTGTTGTGTGTGTGTGTGTGTGTGTGTGTGTGTGTGTGTGTGTGTGTGTGTGTGTGTGTCTGTACCGTGTGCGTACCGTGTGTGTGTGTGTGTGTGTGTGTGTGTGTGTGTGTGTGTGTGTGTGTGTGTGCGTGTACCATGGTTGCGTGTGCATGTGTGTTTCTGGGAAGAGAAAGAGAATATGAGAGAGAGACAGACAGACAGACAGACCAACAGACAGACAGACAGCTGGAAAGAGAGGAGAGTGGAGTGCTGGGGGTTGGACTGGCACTGGAAAGGTCAGAGATGGGAAGACAGGTTTGTTAGTCCCAGAAGTGAATTTGTCTTGGATTATGTTTTTTGTTTTTTTTTTTTACTTCTTGACTGCCGGACTTTTTTTTAAAAATTGTTTTCTTGCGTCATCGTCCCTACTCCAGAGTCAAATACCTCTTATGGTCCTTGAACCAATAACCCCCCCCCCCCCTCATCCCCTCAATGTTAACCACTGCATCGCATGTGGCTGGCTGATTGCTGAAATTCAGTAATGGTTGTAAAAACAGATTAGAGTATATGGGTTTGAAGAACAGTAGCTCCTCTTCCCATCATGTTCAAGAGTGAAACAGGTTCCCGTACAAAGAAAGAAAGAAGGAAAGAAAGAAAGAAAGAAAAAAAAAGAAAAAAAAAAAAGAGAGGAGAGAGAAGAAAGAGTGAGAGAAGAGAAAAAGAAAGAGAGAAGAGAGAGAGAGAGAGAGAGAGAGAGAGAGAGAGAGAGAGAAAAGAAAAGAAATGTGAAAAAAATGGTGATGTCACGTAACGAACGAAGTCAGGACAAAGGAACTGGACTCTCGATCAGTGGTTTAAGACACTGGTTGATCAGACACAGGTTCAAGCCTTGGCATGGTCTATGGAGTGAAATAGCGATTGCTTGCCTGTTTGTTTTTTTTTCCCCTGATCTCCATAGCTGACGTAATCTTGAGAGACCTGCTTGCAGTTAATACTCTATGACCTCACCGTTCCTTTCTCATCTCCCTCCCTCCATCTTCATAAACATACCGAGGGCTGGACACGCTTGTTTCAGATCCTATAATCGACGTCAGTGGTCGGACGGTGACGGGAAATATGAAAACATTCAGTATATACCGATGGTTTGTAACAGAGACAGGCTGTGCTCCACCGAGCAATGTTAAGAAGAACGCTTAGATAATAGAAAGGTAGTTCTTAAAGGGTCTGTTTGTGACAGCCTGCAAAGTGCTGGCTATGGGATTATAATGTATGAATGATACTTATCTACTTAAACGATACTGGCTACATTAGGACCATGACAATAGTCATACACTTCCTGTAGTATTCACGAATGCACTAATATATAAACAAATAACAACATTTACACCATGACAATAATTCTGTATTTCCTGTAGTGTTGAGGAAAACTCTTCACAAAAATCAACCGAACTTACACCACGACGACAATTCTACACTTCCTGTAGTTTTCAGGAACATACTAATGTACACAAACAAAATCACACTAACACCATGACAGTGATTATACACTTCCTGTAGTGTTCAGGAATACACTAATTTACACAAAGCTTACCATGCTCATACCATGACAATGATTCTACACTTTCTGTAGTGTTGGTGACAGTTATTACAAAATCCTATTTGCTTCAACGATCATACACCTTGGCTGTAAACCAAAGGCTAATGCTACACATACCCCCCTTCACTTATACCTCTCCTCCACAAACCTGACTGCACCTTCTCTCTCTCTCTCTGTCTGCCTCTCTCTGTCTCTCTGTCTCTCTCTCTCTCTCTCACTCACACACACACACACACACACACACACACACACACACACACACACACACACACACACACACACACATTCATTCTCTGTGCAGAGAAAGGCAAGAAAGAGTGATGCCAACACCCAAAGGACGTCGGAAGCGAGAAGGCAGCCAAGCATGGAATGTGAAAAGATGATTCAGCTGTCATTTATGTTGACTGCAACAACAAACGGCCCGTAACCTCCTGTGCAAATTAGCATATAAGGGGGAAAAAAACAGCACTCCTCCTCCCCCTTCCAAATGGAGGGCTGGTCTGATCCTTTAGCCTTGACTCTACAGCCTCCAGCCCCCAGCCCCTCTTTGTCCACAGACCACATCCACTGCATGGGCCATGCTCGGCAATGACTGCTGTGCACACCGCTTGCCACACCATGCAGGCAAACATGGTGTGGTTGACCAACTGTCAACATGCGTGACAAGCTGACAGCAGAACTTGGGAGGAGGAGTGTATGCTTGGGTGTGTGTGTGTGTGTGTGTGTGTGTGTGTGTGTGTGTGTGTGTGTGTGTGTGTGTGTGTGTGTGTGTGTGTGTGTGTGTGTGTGTGTGTGTGTTGTGTGTGTGCACGCATGCACATTTGTGAGAGGAGAGAGAGAGAGAGAGAGAGAGAGAGAGAGAGAGAGAGACAGACAGACAGACAGACAGACAGACAGTCAGGGAGAGAGGAGAGAAGACAAGGAGGTGGTGGTGGAACTAGCGATGGAAGGGTGAAAGATGTAAAGATGTAAAGATTAGGGTTGCTGGTCCCTGAAGTGATTTTGTCTTGATTTCTTAACCGCTGAGCTTCCCCCGCCCCCCTTATTATTTCATCTTTCCTATATCAGAGGCAAATGTATTCTGATAGGCCTCAAACCAAAATCCTTCCTGTCCTCAATGTGAATCACCAAAGCACAGACACCTGGCTCATTGCTGAACTTCTATTAAAAGTTTTAAAAGCAAACTGGAATACATGAATCTGAAGAACAGTAACTCCTCTTCCTGTCATGTTCAAATCTGAAATAGCTTCTCTTTGAAAAAAAAAAAAAAAAAAAAAAAGAACGAAAGAAAAAGAAAAAAAAAAAAAAAAAAAAAAAAAGAAAAGAAAAAGAAAAAAAAGTGATGATGTCACATACAGAGTGGTCAAAACACAGATCTCTTGATCAGCAAGACGCAGGTTCAAGCCTTGGGACAGTCTGGGAAGTGAAGTAGGCATTGTTCAACTGCCTGCTCTGTTCTGGATCTCCATTGTTGACATAAGAGCAGGACTCACTGATGGCTGAACCTCCAGCCTCATCCACTTTTTTCTCCTCTCTCCATCTTCATAAACATGGGCACACAGGAGACTAGACTTATGCGTTTCAGATCCTACAATCCATGTCGCTAGTAGGTGGTGGGAAACACCCAGCACTCACCACGATGCTTTGGAGAGGAGACAGGCTCCACACAGCGATGTTGTGAAGAATAATTAGATACAAGCAACATCATGACACCATTTTGCACAAACTGATTACATACACTATGACAAAGATTCTACATTTCCTGGAGTGTTGATGAATACACTAATGTATGCAAAACTAATCACACTTAAACCATAACAAAAATTCCTCTACCATACAGGAATACACTGACTTACACACACACCAACCACAGTTACTCCATGACAAAAGTTCTATACTTCCTGCGGTGTTCAAGAACACAGCTATTTTACACAAAACTAACCACACTTATACCATGACAAAAATTCTACCCTTCCTGTGGTGCCAGAGTCTAGGATACTGAACACTGCACCACGGCAAACACTAATTACGGAATCCTTTCCTCTTCGTCTTGGAAGATCATATACCTTGGCGTAAGCCAAAGGCTAACACTGTACCCACCCCTATACTTTCACCTACACCTCTCCTCCACAAACAAAACCCACTCTCTCTCTCTCTCTCTCTCTTTCAAAAACACACAAAAAACACATACTTACAGCACACACAAACCTGCTCTCTGCATGGATAAAGACAGGAAAAAGTAATACTGACACCTAAAGACGTCAGAAGCAAAGGCAGAGGAGCGTGGAATGTGAAAGGATGATTCGGCTGTCATTTATTTCGACCGTAACAAATGGCCCGACACTGCTTGGGCAAATGAGCATATACAGGGGAAACAACGCCTCTCCTTTTCTCTCCTAATGGCAGTGGGGAGGGAGGAGGGGAGCCCGTCGTTCCGACCACCCGAGCCTTGACTTACAGCCCCCACCCCCATTCCCTCTTCGTCCCATAGATCGCCTCACCTGCAGGGGCGCGTGCTCGACAATTATTGCCACGCGCGCCACTTGCCCATACCAAGCAGGTAATTATGGTGTTGTTGACAAACTGTCAACATGCGTCCCACTTGACAAGCTCGCAGCAGAGCTTGGAAGAGCGTACGCTTGGGGGGTGTGTGTGTGTGTGTGTGTGTGTGTGTGTGTGTGTGTGTGTGTGTGTGTGTGTGTGTGGAGAGAGAGAGAGAGAGAGAGAGAGAGAGAGAGAGAGAGAGACAGAGACAGAGACAGAGAGAAAGAGAGACGGCAAGAGCAGGGGCGGGGAAGAGTGAGGACGAGGGGAGAGAAGGGCACCGACAATGGAAGGGTCAGAGAGAGAGGATAGGGTTGTTAGTCTCTGAAGCTTCTTCCTCGTTCGCCTCCCGTTAGATGAGCATCCCGGTGTCCTCGTTGAAGGCTGCCGTCCATCGCAGCTCCTCAGAGTGCCGCACAGCTTGGCTTCCACTGCTGTCGGTGTTGGCCGTACTTTCTCCTTGATGCTGCATACGTCGTGAATTCTTGAAGGATGTGGTCGTTTGTCACTGGTCCCTCACCACAAAGGCACTCTCCACTCTGTCCAGTGCCAAACTTTGTGTGTATGTGGTGGAGCAGGAGATTGTGTCCAGTCCTCAGGCGGAAGATCTTGACCTGTTCCCGTCGTCCCCCAGCAAATGGTATATGTCTTCTGGGTTGTATTTTGGGTGCCGGAGGCGTCACTTTATTCCTGCTGTGCCTTGATGATTGTCTTGATTTCATCGTATGACACCAGGTTGTTGGCCTGCTCCTTCTGTGCACCGTCTTTTGCCAGCATGTCCGCTTTTTTCGTTGCCTCTGATGCCACAGTGTGCTGTCTCTGAAGCGAGTTTGCTTAGGATTCTGTCTTACTCTTTGTTTGCCCAGCTTATTTCCTTTTTTTAATTTGTTTTGCGTCTCATCTTATCTGCAATAGAAATCGAACCCTCAACCTCCAAGCCTCGCAACCAACTACACTAGCCACGACACCACAGAGAATGGTCGACTGTTGAATTTTATCAATTATTGTAAAAGCTGATCAGAGTAGGTGCGTTTGAAAGCCAGTAATCCTTTCCTCTTATCGTGTTCAAATGTGCAACGAATTCGTCTGAAAAAAAAATGATGTCCATATGAAAGAGTTCAAAAGAACCAACAGAGTCTGATGACAGATTGTGACAGTTGTACAGTAGTTAAAACCTGGACTGTCAATCTAGGATGAAGTCTGAGGGAATGGGGTAGGGTTGGGGTGGGTCGAGTGGAAGAGGAGGGGGGTGATGAAGAGGGACAGGTTCACACGGGTTCAAACCTTGGCAGCGTTTGGTGGTGAATGTGTGTCACCAAAACTTTCTCTCGATTGATTAGAGAGAGAGAGAGAGAGAGAGAGTAGTATGAGAGAGATGTGTGTGTGTGGTGTGTGTGTGGTGAGTGTGTGCGTGCGTGCGTGCGTGCGTGCGTGCGTGCGTGCGTGCGTGCGTGTGTGTGTGTGTGTGTGTGTGTGTGTGTGTGTGTGTGTGTGTGTGTGTGTGTGTTGTGCGTTTGCTTTCCCGGCTTTTCCGGCTCAATACGTGCAGTGACCAATAATGAATCCTGTGTACAGGCATGCAGAGGATCGGACACGCAGGTCCCACATCTATCACCCATGTCAGTACTCCAGGATGGTCAATGAGAACAAAAGACATTCACAAGATACAGCCAGAATACTCTGGAGAACAGATGGGCACAGCCAAGGAATGCTGTAATGAGCACTACAATCGCTGCAGCAGCATCATTGTATTATCCGTCTGTTGTGGCATCCTGCGAACTATTGGTTAAGGGGTTATGGACAGGATTCATGAACGACAGTAGTTTTTACACTACTGTGACTACACTAATAAAAAAAAGATAATTCTACGCTTACTACAGTGTTCAGAACGAGACGAGTTTTGGCTATGCTGAGTGCATTAATACAATGACAGAAATTCTAGACTCCCTACAGTGTTCAGAACAACACTTAATTTACGCTACACTGACTACACTAATACAATGACAATAATCCCACACACTTCCTACTGTGTTGAGAACAAGACTACTGTGCACTGACTACTGACCACACGAATGCCACGACAATAAACTCTACATTGTCTTTTAGAGTTAAGAACAACACTAACTCACGCTTCAGTGACTGCGTTAAGACAACGTACAATAATTCTACACGTCACACAGTGTTTACAACACTCAACATATTCTACTCTACATTCATATGCACGAAGACAATTACGTTTCCTACAGTGTTCAAAAGTGGCAAAAGAGCCATGCTGGGTACTTCCTTCCATAATGTATCCTACCGTCAACCAGACATTAGAGATAGGTGCGCCATCAATACTGGGTCAAGAAGTCTGAGCTACTCTCAGAGATTGTCGTGGATGAAACTCAACCATCCAAGACCCCCCCCCCCCACACACACACACACACACACACACGCACACGCACATATATATATATATATATTGAATGATAAACAGAGCTTGCTCTTATGTCTTAGATTGTAGAATTAGGGGGGTGATAAGCCTTCATATCTGCAGTGGTAGATAATTCTGCCTAACTGACAGTATGTGCTTGAATGGGTGAATGGGGAAATAATAAATGCTTCTCAAAATGAACCTTCAGCATGTTTATTGTCTCCGAAGCAGGAGACAATCTCAATGGGGAGAAAGCTCACTAACATATAACTCCTGGTCAGATACCGGTATTTCGAAATCTGATTGTTTCTCCTCAGTGACCGCGGAAAGTGGTAATTTGACTCCTCTGCCTTCTCGGTTTTTAAAAGAATGCTATACCTGAAAAAGGCTGGTGTGCAATACCGTAGTATGTTTTGTTGAGTTTTAAAAAAAAAACAACAACCAAAAGGTGCCACCTAAGAAGCAAAAGAAAATCATGCAAGAGCAAAACAAGCTACATTTTCTTATGAAAAGTAGAAAATATAAAAAAGATAACCTCTTAAGACACAAGTGCTGAGGGCCAGTTCTTGGAATGAATCCGCAAGGGACTAAATTACAATAAACTAATAAATTCCAAGGATAAGTACCGAGCACCATTCCAGCAACTTACAGAGCAGCTTGGTATTGCAAAGACTGCAGAAATATTGAATGAAAAACAGAGCTTGCTCTTATGTCTTAGCTTGTAGAAATAGGGGGGTGATAAGCCTTCATATCTGCAGTGGTAGATAATTCTGCCTAACTGACAGTATGTGCTTGAATGGGGAAATAATAAATGCTTCTCAAATGAACCTTCAGCATGTTTATTGTCTCTGAAGCAGGAGACAATCTCCAGTGGGGAGGAAACTCACTAACATATAACTCCTGGTCAGGTACCGGTATTTTGAAACGGAGACAATCTCCAATGGGGAGGAAGCTCACTAACATATAACTCCTGGTCAGATACCGGTATTTTGAAACCTGATTGTTTCTCCTCAGTGACCGCGGAAAGTGGTAATTTGACTCCTCTGCCTTCTCGGTTTTAAAAGAATGCTATACCTGAAAAAGGCTGGTGTGCAATACCATAGTATGTTTGTTGAGTTTTCAAAAAAAACACCAAAGGTGCCATCTAAGAAGCAAAAGAAAATCATGAAAGAGCAAAACAAGCTACATTTTCTTATGAAAAGTAGAAAATATAAAAAGATAACCTCTTAAGACACAAGTGCTGAGGGCCAGTTCTTGGAATGAATCCGCAAGGGACCAAATTACAATAAACTAATAAATTCCAAGGATAAGTACCGAGCACCATTCCAGCAACTTACAGAGCAGCTTGGTATTGCAAAGACTGCAAGAAATATTGAATGAAAAACAGAGCTTGCTCTTATGTCTTAGCTTGTAGAAATAGGGGGGTGATAAGCCTTCATATCTGCAGTGGTAGATAATTCTGCCTAACTGACAGTATGTGCTTGAATGGGTGAATGGGGAAATAATAAATGCTTCTCAAAATGAACCTTCACATGTTTATTGTCTCCGAAGCAGGAGACAATCTCCAATGGGGAGGAAGCTCACTAACATATAACTCCTGGTCAGATACCGGTATTTCGAAACCTGATTGTTTCTCTCCTCAGCGACCACGGAAAGTGGTAATTTGACTCCTCTGCCTTCTCGGTTTTAAAAGAATGCTCAACAAACATACTACGGTATTGCACACCAGTCTTTTTCAGGTACAGCATTCTTTTAAAACCGAGAAGGCAGAGGAGTCAAATTACCACTTTCCGCGGTCACTGAGGAGAAACATCAGGTTTCGAAATACCGGTATCTGACCAGGAGTTATATGTTAGTGAGCTTCCTCCCCATTGGAGATTGTCTCCTGCTTCGGAGACAATAAACATGCTGAAGGTTCATTTTGAGAAGCATTTATTATTTCCCCACTCACCCATTCAAGCACATACTGTCAGTTAGGCAGAATTATCTACCACTGCAGATATGAAGGCTTATCACCCCCCTACTTCTACAATCTTAGACATAAGAGCAAGCTCTATTTATCATTCAATATTTCTTGCAGTCTTTGCAATACCAAGCTGCTCTGTAAGTTGCTGGAATGGTGCTTGGTACTTATCCTTGAAATTTATTAGTTTATTATATATATATATATATATATATATATATATATATATAGAGAGAGAGAGAGAGAGAGAGAGAGAGAGAGGTGCGTGCGTGTGTGCGTGCGTGCGTGCGTGCGTGCGTGCGTGCGTGCGTGCGTGCGTGTGTGTGTGTGTGTGTGTTTTGTGCTTTCCCCTATCTCATCTCGGCTTTCTTCCCACGCCTTCTCATTCCAGCCTCCCATCCGCAACCACTGCCTGGCTCGTGCCAGCCTCCGCACCGGCATCCCACAGGAATCAGTCTCTGCCATGTCGTCATGAGGCAACCCATCAGAGGAGACACCGCACTGCTGCTGAGTCAGTCAGTAGTCTTCCTTGATGCCTGTTCTGATCCAACATACATAGGACACAACCTGCTGAGCCCCATACTAACCATACTTTCTTCGTTGCAGAGCCAGCATGAGTAAGCTCTCTCCATCTGAAGGGCCCACCACGTCCGCCCAACGACAGTCCCCATGAATTTGCAGAGACCGGTTACACCGACAGAACAAAACCAAGGGCACAGGCGTGGAGACGTGATCGAAACCGAGGTCTCCGTGAAAGCAGGGCGTGAAGGACCACACAATTTGAGACATTTCTCATGCTGACTGATGAGGGTGAGGATAAAGAGGACAATACTACGGGCTTCCGTAAAGATCTGAGACTGCATGACAGGGCTGTACTCGACGCTTGTCTTCATGATATATCCTGGCGTCAACCAGGCCTGAGAGATAACAGTGGTGATCAGAAGTTTGAGCAGCACTCTCAGAGACGCATTCATTAAGCGGATGAAACGCAGCTGTATGGTCACAGTCTTCTCAGTTGAGTCCACTGGAAACCCAGCTCTGGGTAGGTGTCAGTCAAGGCAGAAAAATCCCACAAAGAAATGACTGTACTGGGAATTGAACCAGACCACTCAGCCGGGTGTTCGCGACGCTAACCACTTGGCCACGGCGGCTGGATCAACGAGCATTTTTAGTTATTTGACTGATCCCATCCGTTTGTTCTTTGTTTCGTTTTTATTCCTAACATTCATGAAGTGTCGTTGCCGATCCTGAATCGGTCAAATATACCCTCTCTCTCTCTCTCTCTCTCTCTCTCTCTCTCTCCCCTCACACACACACACACACACACACACACACACACACACACACACACACACACACACACACACAGCAACACTAATCACCCACGCCGCCACACCCAAGACTCCAATATTCCGTTCCGTTTGATCAGACCGTTTCAAAGACAAAGCCCGCCGGAGAATGGAACCGGACAGTTCGGGGGAAAGGGCCTGTCAGACAACAGTCAGACAGGCAGGCAGACAGACAGACAGACAGGCAGGCAGGCAGACAGACAGACAGACAGGCCGGACGGGTCAGGTGGTCGGGGAGAGAGAGAGAGAGAGAGAGAGAGAGAGAGAGAGAGAGAGAGAGAGAGAGAGAGAGAGAGGTAATCAATCGAGAGAAAGTTTTGGTGACGAAAGTCAAGTTCTAAGAAGTTGAGAGAGACAAGTGGCAACTCAAAGAAGTTTGGTGACAAATTCATTTCCTCTCAAAGAAAGGCCCCCAATACACCCAGGGTCCCCGCAGATAACGTAAGGTGAGGCCCTGTCGAGTTTGCGGGTGAGGGAGGGAGAGGGGAGAGAAAGCTGAGGGTGGTGGTGGGAGTGGGGTAGGGCGAAGCGCTGTCAACTAAAAAGGAGACGGGCACTGTCGAGGGGCCACACAATCTATGGTGAAGATGGGTGGGGGTGAGGGTGGGGGTGGCGATGGGGTTGGGTGAGGGAGGAAAAAAAAGGAGGGAAGGAGAGGAGAAACGGGTGGGGGGGGGGGGGGGGGGGGGGGGGGGGGGCGTGAAGAGCCGAGGACGGAGGGAGTGGGAGAAGATCTGTCTCAGTCTAGGACGGACACACACACACACACACACACACACACACACACACACACACACAGATACATAGATAGATAGATAGTTAGATAGATAGAGATAGATACATAGATACATAGATAGATAGATACATAGATAGATACATAGACAGACAGACAGATATAGAGAGAGTCATTCTTTTATTCTGTTTTTCATTCTATCATTTTCTTTTTAATTCCCATGCCTGACAGAACCACGTTTGTAACCCGAGCTTTTGTGCAGTGTTTTGATATGAAGCCATTTTTTGTCCAATGTCCGGAGTATGTTGGGTTTATTCTGAAGGATTTTTTTTGCCAGTTAATTTACATATAGCTAGTTTATCATTCCATTTTTGAAAACGTCTTTGTTCCATCTTGGACACGCGTTTTATAACATTACCTAATTCCCTCGTAACTGGGTATGTAGTAGTTTGGAAAAAGCAAATTTCTTGTTACTTTCTGAACATTGTTTTTAAGTTGTTCAGAAATAGCCGAATCTTTGTTATGACAGACGCGTAAGATAGGAAATTAGTTCGTACATTGAATTCATGAATAACCCCGGCATACAATTAATATTCCATTATCTTTGCACAGGTTTGCAATGCCTTCCATTCATTCAATCGTCTGGATATGCTGAAATGCTTTTCAAGTCATTTCATGGTTGACGCCGCCATTATTTCAGATAAACATATTGGGAAAACACTGTCCGACAGCATTTCATGTTTCTAGAGAATGTCTTTTCCAAAAGCATATTTTCTTCCCCTTAACTGATCAGCTTATATGGCCTAACGTTTCCCATCTGATTATGCTTGGATGAAATAGTGTTAAGACTGATTTCAATTTGTGATTTGTCGTGATTTTTCTGATCCAACCTAATTTTAAAGATGGTATAAAACGGTTTTTACGGAATTAGAATGTTACGGTTGACGGAATTAGAATGTTGTTACCCTCGTAGGGCCATGATGATGATATTAAAATGGTGTTAAGTCCTGTATTGCGGTGTTGGTGGTATTGAATGTTGCTAACATTGCTTTTCCTTGTTGGTGGTAACGGAATGGTGTTAACTACTGCACTGCCAAATTGTGCTATGAGCATGGCGTTGACTATTGTATCATCATTTCTTATTGGTGGTGTGAGCTGGAGTGGTGTTGACCATTCTGCTGTCATGTTGAAGGAATTACAATGACATTAATCAGGATGGTGTTTTCTATTGTATTGTCATGAAGTTGATTACAATGACATTAATCAGGATGGTGTTTTCTATTGTATTGTCATGTGGGTTGAATTACAATGACATTAATCAGGATGGTGTTTTCTATTGTATTGTCATGTTGGGTGAATTACGACATTAATCAGGATGGTGCTTTCTATGGTATTGTCATGTTGATGGAATGACAATGACATTAATCAGGATGGTGTTTTCTATTGTATTGTCGTGTTGGGTGAATTACGACATTAATAATCAGGATGGTGTTTTCTATTGTACTGCCATGTTGATGGAATGACAACGACATTAATCAGGACGATGTTTTCTGTTGTATTGTCATGCTGGTTGAATTAGAATGGCATTAATCAAGATGATGCTTTCTATTGTCTTGCCATATTGGTGTTATCGGGTGGTGTCAGCCAATGCATATCCCCGATCGTTGCCTTGGAGGGTACTGACATAACATTGTCATACTAGTGGTGTTGAAGTGGTCTTAACTATCGTATTCCTGTGTTGGAGGAACTAGAATGGTGCTGACAATTCTATTCCTCTATTGGTGGTATTGAAATGGTATTAGTATTGTATTGTCATTCTGGTGGAATTTGAGGGGCGCTTAACTATCATACTGCCATGTTGGTGGTGTCGGTGAGGTGACTGATACAGTCCTGCCATTCGGGTGGAATCTGAGTTGCATTAATTTAATGATATACTGTAACGTTGGTTGTATCTGACTGACTGACTGACTGACTGACTGAAACCATCTACTGTCAGATTAACATACACACACACACACACACTACTGTACTGCCGTCATAGTGTTGTTGGTATGGAGTTAACCACTGCAGCACCATGCTAGTGGAACTGGAATGGCGTGAACTATTACACTGCCATGTTGGTGATGTTAACTGGTATTCTGCTATTTAGGTGATGTCAGAAATGTAAGACACAGTCGTTTAGTTTTCGTGTGAACTTCTGGTGTTGGTGTTGTTACCGATTATACTGTGATGGTGGGATTGGCACGTTATCACTGTAGTGCCATTGTATTTAGGTGATGTCAGAAATGTAAGACACGGTCGTTTAGTTTTTGTGTGTACTTCTGGTGTTGGTGTTGTTACCGAGGTTTTGGATACTATAGTGATGGTGGGATCGGCACACTGCTAATCACTGGGTGCCATGTTAATAGTATTAGCATGGTGTGAACAATAATATTGCCACGCTGCGGGTATGAACTATTATACTCCTTCTGTGATATCAGTGATGTAATACACGCTTATTTTGTTTCTGTGCAGTTCTGGTGTTTGTCTTGTTAGTGTGGTCTTGGAAACTACTCAACCCTTTCTGGTGGATTCCCTCTGTTGGTCAAATGACTTGCGGCAGCTATCGACATATACCCTCAATATAACTGACAGGCATTCAGATAAACTCATTATCCGTGTATCTGCCTTATTGAGTTCGTCCGTGTCCTGTGAATTTTCCATTGAATCTACCTCAAACTGAGATGAGAAAATGCATAACATCTTTTTATGAGAAAAAACGTAAGATTTTTTTTTTTATAGGTTATATCAGGGTTTTTGTCGACTGTCTAAACTATCTGTGTAATAAACCAATTCAGAGAGCATTTCAGACCCGAGTGGCATGCTAAGAAATATATTTTCATTCACTGTCTGAACTTGTTGCAAAAATCTCCTCCCCCCCCCCCCCTAACTTTCCGGGTATATACGTTTCCTAAAAATCTCTTCCTCTTTTTCTGTCAGGAGACATTCAGCCAACACAGGCAAATGTAACCAAAAATCACTTGGTGGCTGCTGAGAAGTATTTGGACTGCAGGTGATCGAAAGAAATTATAGAGAAAAAGAAAGAAAAAGAAAATACGTCGTTAGTACTCCAATTTCACAACAGTGACGATAATGTAGCTATTTGGCTTTCTCATTCTCTTTCTTAATCTGCACCCACCTTTTTAAACGAATCTGTTCGTCTGTCTCTTTCCCTACCCCGTACCTCTCTCTCTCTCTCTCTCTCTCTCTCTCTCTCTCTCTCTCTCTCTCTCTCTCTCTCTCTCTCTCTCTCCATGTCTTTCCTCTACATCAAAGCAATTGGCATACCTTTTCATGCTCGAACTTAAGCAAAACACCATTACACAATAAACTTAAAATTCGATTCAGTTACCTGTGGTGCTTCGTCTTTTTCCGATGTGATGCTTTGAGTTTTCATATTTGTCCCCCCCCCCCCCCTCTCCCTCTCTCTCCTCTCTCTCTCTCTCTCTCTCTCTCTCTCTCTCTCTCTCTCTCTCTCTCTCAGAATGCTTACTATGTGAAAAATGCGTTTCTAAAATATGTAACAAACACCCCTCTGTTTTCAGGCTATCTGTTTCTTAAACTGATGTATAGCATTACATGCAGAAACAGACCAGCTGTTTATCGGGCTGATGCACTTAAAATCCGTAAACAAGCCACGTCATGCATAAAACGGATCACCGTGGTGAAACGGTTATGTTCTTGTCTTCATATCATTACATGACTTCCCATGATTTAGGGCACATTGCAAAGTTCACAAAACACATTACCACTGTCATCGTCTCTGTCACTCCCCTCCCCCTCCCATCCGATCTCTCTCTCCTCTCTCTCTCTCCTCTCTCTCTCTCTCTCTCTCTCTCTCTCTCTCTCTTTTCTCTCTCTCTCATCTCTCCTCTCTTCTCCTCTCTCTCTCTCTCTCTCAGGTCAGAGTCTCTTATGTGAATAACCATCTGAGTTCTGAGT
>JADBJO010000437.1:657500-670000 GCA_016801955.1 Conus betulinus
ATACAGACTAGCAGCAGCAGCAGCAGCAGCAGTAGCAGCAGCAGCAGCAGCAGCACAAACCCACGCAACAACATTAAGTCGGTGGCACGTGCGCCACCCTCACGTTCGCTCGCCCACAACGGCGCAGGATTAACAGCTAGAAGCCGCATGTTCTGTGCATTTTGAATGGAGAAGGTTGCTGTTCGCTGCTGTTGTGTTTATCACGACTCGGTCAGCGATAGTCTGGGCCACCGATTTTCGAAAGAATCAACACACACACACACACACACACACACACACACACACACACACACACACACACACACACACACATGTACACACAAATACATGCGCACAACAAACATTCACGCATGGATGTACACACACACACACACACACACACACACACACACACACACACACACACACAGAGGAGAGAGAGAGAAGAAGAAAAAGAGAGGAGGAGAGAGAGAGTGGAAATAAGAGGCAAGAGAGAGGGGAAGAGAGAGAGAGAATGGAAGAGAAAGAGAGACAGAGACAGAGACAGACATACAGAGAGAGACAGAGACAGAAACAAAGACAGAGACAGAGAGCGATTGCTACTGAGCATTTTGTCTACATGTACGTAGCATACACATGACTTATTGCTCAAACAAACAAAATTAACAGATTGTCTAGATTACTTTTTATCTTAATTTTTTTTCAAGTTTATGTTTTCGGAATTAATGCATCTGAATCTCAGAGTCACACACACACACACACACACACACACACACACACACACACACACACACACACACACACACACGAGCACCCGCTCGGTGATCCTATCCGTCTTTGCCTACCCCACCCCACCCCACCCCACCCTACCTGCGCACTCACCTCCCCTCAATTAGTCCCAGAGTCATCGTTGTCAAATCAAGCCGAGCAGGATATGACCCAAGGAGTGGACCAGCGGTGAGGGGGGGGGGGGAGGGGGGCAGAGACCCGGAGAGATGATGAGGTGTGTGCGTGTGAGGTGGGGCGTGGAGAGATGGCACACAGAAGACTCATCACAAAACGTTTTGGGCAGGAAACAGGAGGAAAGATATAGGTGCGGCCCATGATGTTTGAGCCAGAGAAGGAGGTGGAAGAGGGCGGAAGAATGAGGCGCTGAGGGTGGTGGAAAGAGGCAATGAGTTCTCTAGGAGGTCTGGCATTGATATTGGAGGACACTTGGATGGTGGGGGGGGTTTGGGCAGGGTGGGTCTGGTGGTACATTGAAAGAAAGAAATCGAGAAGAAGAGAGAGAGAGAGAGAGAGAGAGGAGAGAGAGAGAGAGAGGAGGGAGAGACAGACAGACAGACACAGACAGACAGACAGACAGACAGACATTTAATACCTTAACGGTGGGATTTAAAATGGTTGACATGCAGGCAATGTCATCAACGTTTGGTGAATCACATATTCTAGTTGAGGATAAAGCAGGCGTTACATGCATACGAGCGACTGTAACCGAATGAAAATAAGAGTGTGTGCTAGAGAGAGAGAGAGAGAGAGAGCGAGAGAGAGAGAGAGAGAGAGAGAGAGAGAGGAGAGAGAGAGAGAGAGGAGATGAGAGAGAGAGTTGAGAGAGAGGATGAGGGAGAGAGGCGAGAAAATTCAGTAGACAAGATACAGAAACACAGCAATGGTCTCTCTCTCTCAGTCTCAACTCTCATCTCTCTCTCTCCTCTCTCTCTCTCTCCTCTCTCTCTTCTCCTCTTTTTCCTCCCTCCCTCCCTCCCTCACCCTCCACATTTACACTGAGACTCTTCATCACCTATTTCCACCGGACTCCTCTCTCCTGCCCCTCATCCCTACACTGCCTTGGAATGGTTGACAGCAACCTGAACACTTCACCCACATACACCAATGATGATCTGACGCATCCTCCTCCCTCCCACGCTTCCCCTCCCCACTGCCCCGTTCCACACCCACCACAGTACCAGGTCTCAACCCCCTTCCCACGACTGACCCCCCCCCCCCAAAAAAAAAAAAAAAAAAAAAAAAAAAAGACAGCAAAGAAAAGGCCAAATAACAGAACGAACACATGGAAGCTGCTCCATCACGATTGTTGCCCTGCCCTGCCCTGCCCTGCCCTGCCCTGCCCTGCCCTGCCCTGCCCTGGCCCCTTGTTCTGTCACGCCGACTGAAAAACAACCTGTGATAATATTCCTGCCATCCGTCACCCTTCCGTTCATCCCTGACAATACATACCAGCAGCAGCAGCAGCAGCATCGGCGGCAGCGATGGCGACATAAACCCACCCAAACGACATTAGTCGTTACAAGCGCCATCCATACGTTCGTTTGCCCGCCCCAGCGCAGGATTAACAGCTAAAAACTGTTTGCATTGAGTATATCGAAGTAGAAAGTTGCTGTTCACTGCTGCTGTGACTATCGTGACTCAGTGAACCGCCAGTCGGGCCACCAATGTTTCGAAAGGGACACACACACACACACACACACACACAAACACACACACACACACACACACACACACACACACCTTAAACCCACCCCCTGGTAATCCTACCCGTCTTCACCTATCCACACCCACCCCTTCGCCACCCGCACATCCCCTCCCTCAACTAGTCCTCGAGTCACGTTTGTCAATCAAACCAAGCAGGACGACCCAGGGATGGACCCAGGGAGGGACCCAGAGAGATCCGGAACCAAAAATGGAGAGGAGAAGGGAGAGGAGTCACAGCACACAAAACGTTCATCACCAAACGTTCTGGGCAGAGGGTTGCATTGAAGGACATGATGAGGGGAAAGACAGCAAGGGTAGGAGGGCAAGGGGAAGCGACCAGAGAGAGAGAAGAGGAGAGAGAGAGAGAAGAGTGAGAGAGAGGGGGGGGGGGGGGGACGGAGAGGAGGAGAGAGGAGAGAGAGAGAGAGGGAGAGAGAGGAGGGAGAGAGGGAGAGAGCGGGAGAAGAGGATGAGAGGGGACCGGAGAGAGAGGGGAGAGAAGGCGCGAAGAAGGAGAGGAGAGAGAGGAGTGAGGGAGAGAGAGAGGAATAGGAGACGGAAGGAGAGGGAGAGGGAAGCGGAGAGAGGAGGAGCGAGGAGGAACGGAGAGATAAGGCAGAGAGAGCGCGACGGGGGAGGAGAGGAGGAGGGAGAGGAAGAGAGGGAGGAGAAGAAGGGAGAGAGGGGAGAGAAGAGGAAGCGAAGGAGAGAGTGGAGAAGAAGAGAGGAGAGGAGAGGAAGAGGTAAGGAGGAGAGAGGAGAGGAGGGAGGAGGTAGAGAGGGGGGAGAAGAGAGGAGAGGAGAGAGAGAGAGGGGGAGAGGGGGAGGGAGAGGGAGAGGAAGAGGGGGAGGATGAGGGAGGGAGGGAGGAGAGAGAGGGGAGGACAGGGAGGGAGAGAGAGAGGAGAGAGAGGGGGGGAGACGGGGAGGATGGGGAGGGGGGGAGGGTAGGAGGAGGGGGGAGGTAGAGAATAGAGAGAGAGGGGAGAGGGGAGAGAGAGGGGGAGGGAGAGGAGCGAGGGAGGGTGACCGAGAGAGGAGAGAGAAAGGGAGGGGGAGGCGAAGGGAGGGGAGAGGGGTGGAGAGGTAGAGGTGATGACGGAAGGGAGGGTGGGAGGAGAGGGAGGAGGGAGAACGAGGGGCGGATGAGAGGTTTACGAAGGGAAGCGAGGGGGCAGGTGGAGGGGGGGAGGCGGAGGGAGGACGGAGGGGAAGGAGAGAGGGGGAGAGGGGGGGGAGGAGGAGGAGGGGGGGGGTGAGAGAGAGAGAGAGGAGAGAGGGCGAGAGAGGATGAGAGAGAGAGAGGGAGGGAAGGAGGGGAGGGAGAGAGGAGAGAGGGGAGAGGGTGGGAAGAGATGAGCGGAGGGAGAGAGAGAGGAGGAGAGAGCAGGGTAGGGGAGGGATGCGGTCCGGAGCGGGGGGGGGGGGGGTAGGTGAGGGGTCGAGGAGGAGGTGGGGGCTTCGAGATGCTGCCCGATGGGAGGACGAGAGAACTGGGAGAAGAGAGAGCTGAGACGGAGGAGGAGAGATGAGAGAGGGATTGAATGGATGGTTTCTTTAGTACCTTCATTGATGTGGGATTTTAACTGGGTGATAAGCAAGCCATATCATCAAACTGTTCATCACATAGTTGTAAGTGAGGAATTAAGAGAGAGTAATATAAAAATAAGCGACTGTAGAAGAAGAAAAAGAAGAGTGTGTGTGTTAAGAGACGATGGATGAGAGAAGACAAACTGAGAGAGAGAGGAGAGAGAGATGAGAGAGATGGGGAGTAATTGAACAATCAATTCACACAATGTTTTCTTTTATATATACAAATGATAAGGTTAAAGATAACGTTTTTACGAGATAGCAACGACGCAGCTGAAACGCTTTATACAAAAAAATTGATAGATTTCTGATGGTTCTATCATGTTTGCATGCCAAAAGTAAACTTAATCGAAACAGGTTTGGAAATTTATGAAATTTGCAGGAATATATTGCTGTCTCTAAGCTACTTAGTGCTGGACAACACAAAACGAAATGGACCTCATCCTCTTTACTGTTTTTACACAGTGGGGCAGATTAAATCGTTGTCATTGTGAGATCGAGAATTGGTAGCAATGCACAGCGATTTCTGAGACGCCAAGTCTGAATCTTGTCAACATAGTTTTCAAATGTCTATCTAAATTCAGTAACAGATGAGTTTTCACTTCGGGAACTGTACAAAACGTTCTGTACACACTAAATCTATCCACTATTCTTAATATGGAAATCCCATTCCTGCCACCTACATAAAACCAATCTTTCCTTGAAATCAAGTAAGAAAGCATTTATTTCCTCTACACCTGATTTGTCCAAACAAATCCATATCCGGATATTTGTAGCCCAAGTTCTTTTATCACGTGAATCTAAATCGAGCAGCATGCTATAAGCTTTACGTGTTAGTCTTGACTCATCCATTCGAGTTAGAGACGAGAGAGAGAGAGAGAGAGAGAGAGAGAGGAGAGAGAGAGAGAGAGAGAGAGAGAGAGAGAGAGAGGAGAGGGAAGGAGAGGGCAGGCAAACAGATCAGTAGACAAAGATACAGAAAACAACAGCAACTCTCCTCTCTCTCTCTCTCTCTCTCTCTCTCTCTCTCTCTCTCTCTCTCTCTCCTCTCTCTCTCCTCCCCTCTCCTCTCTCCCCTCCTTCATTCATATCAACACTGACACCCATCATCACCACTTTCCCCCACACTTTCCTTATCCTCACCCCTATACTTTTTTCACATGACTGACAGCAACCTGAAACCCTTCACCCAGATCCACAAATGATGATCCAACACACATCTCCCTCCCTCCTCCGCTTCCCCTCCCCCATCCCTCCTGTTTCCACACCCACCACAATGCCAGGTCTCACTCTCCCCCCCCCATGACTGACAACAACACACACACACACACACACACACACACACACACACACACACACACACACACACACACACACACAAACACACACAAAGACAGCAAAGAAAAAAGCCCTAAATAATAGAACAAGCACTTTGGAAGCCGCTCCATCATGACTGCTGCCCCGTCCTGCCCTGCCCTACTCTGCTCTGCCCTGTCCTGCACCGGCTCATTGTTCTGTCGAGCCGATCAGCAAACAGTCCGTGATAATATTCCTGCCATCCGTCACCCTTCCGTTCATCCGTGACAATACAGACCAGCAGCAGCAGCAGCAGCAGCGGCGGGCGGCGGCGGCGGCGGCACAAAACCACCCAACAACAGCCAGTCGGTGGCAAGCGCCACCCCCACGTTCGTTCGTTCGCCCGCCCCAGCGCAGGATTAACAGCTAAAGGTTGCTTCTATTGTGCACTGGATGCTGAATGGCCAAGGTTGCTGTTAGCTGCTGCTGTGATTGTCACAGCGTCGGTCAACGCTAGTTTCGGGCCACTGATATTCAAAAGGAAAGCATGCACACACACACACACACACACAACACACACACACACACACACCCACATGCACATACGCGGTGCACATGCAAACACACGCAAATTCACGTGTGCCCACAAATGTACGTAACATTCGCGCACGCCATGCACACTCACGTGCACACACAACACAGACACACAAACACCACACACACACACAAAGATGAGAGGAGAGACGAAGAGACAGACAGACCATGGGAGAGAGAGAGACAGATTGGACAGGCAGAGATGAGAGAGAGGAGGAAATGAGGCGAGAGCGAGAGGGAGAGAGAGGCAGAACAGAGAGGAGAGATGGAGAGAGAGAGAGAGGAGCGGAGAGACTGAGAGGAGGAGAGAGAGGGGAGAGACTAAGACACTGCAAGAGGACGGGTGAAGAGAGAGAGAGGGAGAGAGATAGAGGAGGAGGGAGTAGAGATGAGGGAGAGAGAGAGGAGAGAGAGATTGGAGGTGAGACGAGATGAGGGAGAGATAGGGAGAACTAAACAGACACCAGTGGACCATAGACAGGGTACCACAGAGGGAGAGAGAGCACGGATGAAGAGGGACGCACTTGAGGAGATGAACCGTGCTATGAAGACAGAAAGACACAGTCCTAGGAACCTCTGGGGAGAGAGATCCCCTTGAGTCCACAGAGGGAGGGAGGTGTCAGATCGAGAGGGCCAGAGAGAGGAGAGAGAGAGATATTGGTAAAATTACGGTAAGTTAAGCAACTTGCAAAACTAACAGACTGACTAGGGTACTGTATCTTGACTTTCTTTTCGCATGTTGTAATGTTATTATCATGGTCCATCAATTCCTTTGACGGGTTTTTGACGACAGTTTCAAGAGTCTGTATCTTTCGAGCCACACACACACACACACACACACACACACACACACACTCACATACAGGCACGCACGCACGCACGCTCGGCCCAACCCTTACCTACCCGTTCTCTGATCCTACCCGTCTACACTTGTCCTATCACCCCCAACCTCTGCTCTCGGTTCCCCTCAGTTAGTCCACGAATCATTCTTGTCAACCAAGGCCAAGCAGGATGACCCAGGGAGGGGGACCCAGAGAGAGACCCAGGGAGCCGGAGAGGTGCGGAAGGGTGGAGGGATGGTGGTGTGGGAGGGAGCGGGGGAGGGGGGGAGGGGGGCCTCGGCACACAAAAGGGCTCATCACAAAACGTTTTGGGCGGAAGGAAAAAAAAATGCGGTGAGGGCCCAAGATCTCTCAGCAAGTGGAGGAGGGTGGAAAAGGGAAGGGGAGGGGTGTGGGCGGGGGGGGGGGGGGGGGGGGGGACTGAGGGTGGAGGAGGGTGGAGGAAAGGAGGCGATGAGATCACTAAAGAGGTCTGGTAATCATATTGGGAGGTTGCTTGGACGGTGGAGCATTGGATGGGGGTGGGGGGTGGGTGTGTGTTAAAAGAGAGAGAGAGATAGAGGCGCGGGGGTGTGGGCGTGAAAGTGACTGAGTGAGCCAGCGAGAGAGAGAGACAGAGACAGAGACAGAGAGAGAGAGAGAGAAAGACAGACAAAGAGAGAGACAGACAGAGAGAGAGGGAGGGCAAGAACAGACAGTACAAATATGTTAATTCATCAAGGCCAGAGAGAGAGAGAGAGAGAGAGAGGAGAGAGAGACGAGAGAGAGAGAGAGAGAGAGAGAGAGACAGAGAGAGACAGACAGACAGACAGACAGGTAGACAGACAGACAGAGAGAAAGAAACAGAGAGAAGAGAGAGAGAGAGAGAGAGGAGAGAGAGAGAGGAGAGAGAGAGAGAGACAGACACAGGCATGAAATAGACATGACCTTAGCTAGAACTTGTTTTATTTGTTGACTGATTAACTAAAAAAGAAAAAAAAAAAAAAGAGGATATACAAATCGTTCTCTCTCTCTCTCTCTCTCTCTCTCTCTCTCTCTCTCTCTCTCTCTCTCGCTCTCGCCTCCCCCCCCTCTCTCTCTCTCTCTCTCTCACCTGTCTCCTCCCCATACTGGAGTCATCAGTCGTGCAGGTGCTGCTTTAATGATCAGGGGGGATAAGTCAAGGAGGCACTCTCGCACAACGTGAAGCGTTTCACCCACACGGGTGAGAACGAGCGCCCGACATCTCATTTTCCGAGGGAATCGCGTGTTGCGCATGTGCACACGGACCCCGGAGTCTGAAAACGAGCGACGGGAAAGCCTCCGTCAGTCGCTATCAAACGAAATCGACAAAAATGGTGACCCAATTTCGCCCTTCTAAGCGAGCGCAGCAGGCTAATCCTTAACGGCCGTCGAAAGGTTTGAAAATCCCATTGCTTTGTCCCGGCTGTTACTTTCAACTGCTTCTACTGCTGCTGCTGCTGCTGTCGCTGTCGTGCGTTTAAAGTAGCCATTGTGGAGGGGTTCTGAACAAATCTTAAAACGTGCCTTTTTTCTGACAATTTAAGAAAATGTATATATATATATATGATGCACCTTCTTTCTACACATCTGCCGTATTATTTGGCAAACCTGCTTTTGCCTTCGAGTGTGTGCTTTTGAGCGTGGATGTGCGTATCTGTGTGTGTGTGTGTGTGTGTGTGTGTGTGTGTGTGTGTATGTGTGTGTGCGTGTGTGTGTGTGTGTGTGTCACACACCACACACACACACACACACACACACACACACACACACACACACAGAGAGAGAGAGAGAGAGAGAGAGAGAGAGAGAGGAGATTAGATAGACAGTGACAGAGACAGAGAAAGTGACAGACAGAGAAGAAAAGAAAGAACAACAGCCAAGAACGAGAAAACAAAAACGAGAAGAAGAAGAAGAAGAAGAAGAAGAAGAACCAACCAACCCACCCACCAACCAAAACAAAACAAGCGGTTCTTTTAGGCCAAATCGACGACACCTACGCGTCTTCCTCAGGGTTTCATTTTTCCGCAGATACAAATCGAACCACGCATTTATTACTCACAGGGCTGTGGAACATTTAAGTGCACGAAGAAAAATATGATCAAAATGCCAAAACAATGATCACATCTGACATGCCAGCAATATGTATGTGCAAGCAATAGGCAAGAGAAGCCATACGTGAATCAGAAAACCAATACTGATTAAAAAAAAAATATAAATTCGCTCACTCTCTTTCCTCGTCCACCCCCCCCTTCCCATTCTCTCTGCCTCCGTCTCTCCCTCCCTCCCTCCCTCCTCCCCCCCCCCCTCTCTCTCTCTCTCTCATTCTCTTTCCCCGTCCCTTTCCCTGACCCTTTTGTATAGTAGCCACTCCTATCATCAGGATCGTTATCATCATTGCCATCACCACTGGGATAGCACAGAAGCCCATAAAACCGGTATTTAAGGGGGGGGGACAAAAAGTGGTGTGTGTGTGTGTGTGTGGGGGGGGGGGGGGGGAGGGGGCGGTGAATGAATACATCATTTCCTGTGGGGGCATTCCCTTGATGATCAGCACACACTGATGAAAGCGGGACTGGCTGGGCCTAGTGATCTTTTGTCCGACGCGCTATTCTTAATTTATATTTCGGCGTTATACTCTGTATTTCTGTATATCATTCTGCATTCCCTTTCCGCTCTGTTTCTGTTCTTGCTTCTCCGTCTTCTTCCCACACATCTCTCTATCCCTTTCTCGCCATCATCCTTTCCTTTTTCTCCAACAGACTTCCCAACCCCACCTCCCTCTACCTATCCACACACCCCGCTCCTGGGAATATGACTCACAAGAGAGGCCCCCTGTAACATAACGTTGATTGAGAGAGAGAAAAAAAAAATTACAAATTGAAAATAAATCCCCGAAGAGCCAAACTGGGTTTGCACTCACGGAAAACCATCAGTTCTCCATATCAAAAAAGAAGTCAAGAGAGGGAGAGAGAGAGAGAGAGAGAGGAGAGAGAGAGAGAGAGAGAGAGAGAGAGCTCATGTTAGCTCGGGGTGACAAGTATTGACTCGGGCCATGGTGTGTGTGTTTGAGGAGTATTAGGCGGGCCTGAAGCGAGAGGCTTGCCTTTTGGAACTAAACAAATCACTCCGGGGACTCCCAAGGGGAGAGAAGCGAGAGAGAGAGAGAGAGAGAGAGAGAGAGAGAGAGAGAGAGGAGCGGGGGGGGGGGGGAGGGGGAAGAGGGGGGGGCGGGAGTAATCACGGGAGTGTGCATAGCCCCCTGCCCCCGGGCCCACAAACTGACTGGGGGACGACGATTGGTTTCATAACATTAGCTCTGGCCCGCAGGCGACACAGGCGACCGACGGACAAAAGACTGCCATGTTCATAACGGGCCCCGACAGTTCGTTCAGCGGCCTTAGTGCCCCCCCCCCCCCTTCCCCCCCCCCCCCCCCCCCCCCCCCCCATCCAGCCTTCCCCCCACTGCACCCTCCCACCCACGAGCCACCCCCTCTTCTCTTCCCCACACTCCCGATCCACACTCTCAAAACAATACCTACCGGGCTACTTGGAGCAGACAAATAAAAGGAGCGATTTCTTAACGCAAGTCAGTGAAGTGTTTTTTTTTTGGTAGCGTTCTATCTCGTGCGCTTCCGCCTATAAACCTAACCTAACCTCAACCTTAATCTAACTTTGACCCGACTTTATGACAACCATTTCAAAGCCTTCAACGATAGATGCTCCGTTTTCGCCTGCTCAGTAACCAAGCCTCTTGCACGACGTGTATACTGCCCGCTCTTGTCCCCAATCGAAAGAAAATTTACAGAAGGGGATGAATCGTGAAACTCGGCTTCTTGATCAATATAAACAAAGGAGACAGAGATTAAAAAAAAAAAAAGCAAAAACAAACACAAAAAACAAACAAAAACCCGTAGTCACATTTTAAACAGTCTAGTCTTTAAACCCAGTTTTTGTTTCATTCAAAATCCACCCTATCTTCCATATGAACAATATGAAACATTGTCTTAAAGAGTTAGAAGTGAAACAGATTTTTTTCTCGAACTATGGTCAGCTATTACATTTTATCTCCAAGCACCAAAATAGTAATACCATCCTCAGACTGACGGTAAGAGCCGGTGACTTCGTAACTCTCTATGCTACCTCAACGAGGAAAGGTGCACCCTATCTTTAATCACGCACGCGCACTGTACAAGTTGCCTGACGCGATCCTAGCTGGGAGCTTCATCTCCGAATGCAAGATGACTTTTTTTTTTCCCCCAACTTCTGTTGTGTATGTAACCCATCCCACCACACAGGCGATGTGACGTTTCAGCCATTAACGAACAAGTAGCGTAACTCTTCCTCCAGTGGCGAAATGATTACGCGCTCATAACTCCAAACGAATGTATGCTGTTGCAGAATTCCTTTGAAGTCATGGGCGCGTAAGTATTTTCATCACCGGAAAAGAGTTACTCTTCTTGTTTATCTACTGTTTGATATGCTCTGCCTCATTTACCATTTTCCTTTAATCTTCAGCTTTCAGAATCATTCTTGGTCCGTTGACAAACGTGTCACCTTCAGACGTCGATGCGATTGATTGACGCGTTCAATGAAAACAATCAATCAATTTGAGCGCGGCTTTTCCCACTTCAATGAACGCGTCGTGATCTAGGATGTTACTATGCACAAAGTTGTGCTCCGATTGGTCAGAGTGAAGAGTCCATTATGATCATACTTTCAGAAGGGCTGAGGCTGTTTAAATGTATCATTCATTATAATGACCCAAACGCTTGACATCCAAACAGCGATTAAAGAAAACTGAAGAAGTAGTGAGTTCTAATAGAAAAGAAAGTAAAAATAACAAAGCGAACAGGCTGAACGCGTCCCCAACGCAAGAGAACCACACACACACACACACACACACACACACACACATATATATATATATATATATATATGTGTGTGTGTGTGTGTGTGTGTGTGTGTGTATAATGCACGCGCGCGCCACACACACACACACACACACACACACACACACACACACACATATATATACACGCACGCACGCACACATGCACGCACGCGCGCACACACACGCACGCACGCACGCACGCACACACACACACACACACACACACACACACACACACACACACACACGCACACACACCACCACCACCACCACCATCACCACCACAACACGCACAAAGAAACAGACGAATCTAAAACTCCCCCAGCTCTCATCATCATCTGAACCCTGTCGGAATGGCGCCATTGTTTCTCTCCCCTCCGCCCTGTTTTGTCGTGTCAGGTCGCCCGCCACTCACATTTCAGGGCCCACTGTAATGGAGATCAATATTGAATGCATACTGTTTTCCTACAGGGGGCAGGGCGTGGGGGTGGGGGGGATGCAGGGAGTTTAGGTGGAGGGGGGGGGGGGGGCTTGAAAGAGGGAGGGGTGGAAGGGGAAAGAAGGGTTAGGGGAGATCGGAAAAGGACGAAGTTTAAATTAAAAAGAAAAAAAGGATGGGGGGAGACCTTTTATTAATACCTGCTGCATTGTATCTGTGGTCGGGATGAAAATGGAGACAGGGCAGGAAATGCATGATAAAGTACCCTCCGGTGGGAGTAAAGGGGGGAGGGGGGAGGGGAAGTGCGGTGGTGGTGGAAGTGGTGGTGGTGGTAAAGAGTGGCATGGTGGCCGAGAGGAAGTGGGGATGGAGG
>JADBJO010000437.1:675000-677500 GCA_016801955.1 Conus betulinus
TTTCTTTCACACACACACACACACACCACACACACACACACACACACACACACACACACACTGACAGAGGCGCGCATGCGCGCGCTCGCACACACACACACACACACACACGCACGCACGCACGCACGCACACCTTTTGAGAGAAGGGATAGCGGCACTCCAATCGTTCGTAGGTCATGGAACATTTTCCCTCTCATCTCCCCACCACCCTCTTTTTTCACTTCATGCATTACATGCCTTTCTTTACTGGCAAACAAAGAGAGACCCGTCCCCCTCCTTTTGTTTCCCACACAAAACTTACAATACATAAATCCCAACAAATCAGACTGGTCCTCTTGGAATGGTCAGAATAAACACGTTCTTCAGTCAACGTGTCTGTTTTCTTCTTCTTCTCTTCTTTTTCTTCTATGTTTGTTTGCTTGTTGCTCTAATGAGCACGAATTTCTTAGTCGCAGGTGTTTAGAGACGTCTTGGTTTCTCAGCCTTTTTCAAAAAGCTGCCAGTGTTAACTTTCGTCATTTTTTTTCTGTCCTAGCGTCCATGGGTTTGTTCATTGTGACAGCTTAACAGACGGTACGTTTTTGTGTTGCTCCAGTGATTGTGAATTCCGTCTCTCTTAAAATGACGGTTAGCTGGGCTGCAGACAGCACGAAATGAACTAAACTGAACACACGACGCAAAGACGTTCGACCCTGGGAATATGACGTTTTTCTCGCCCCTACCTCGCCCTCGTTCCCCTCAGCACCTTTGCCTTCAACGACGTGCAACAGCTCTTCATTCCTGAGGACAAAAACGTCTGAGGGAGAAAGGGGACAGAGGCAGCCCTGAAACAGTCCCTCCATCTTCATCCATCCAGATCCTCAATGATCTCCCAGAGAAAGTATTACTATTCCTCCCTTCCTCAGCGCCCTCAACAAACTCTGCTGTTGGGTGAGGGGGTGGGGGTGGGGGTGCCGTTTGGACAAATCGGGTTTTGGGACAAATAGGGATGTGACAGGGAATGAAGAAAACAGGAGGTGGTGAGGACGAGAGAGAGAGAGAGAGAGAGAGAGAGAGAGAGAGAGAGAGAGAGAGAGAGAGACAGACAGACAGACAGACAGACACAGACAGACAGGCAAGCAGACAGACTGGCAGACAGACAGGAGAGAGGAGGCGTAGAGAAAGGAGAGGGTGCTGTGATCCTCCCGCCAGCTGTTTTTGTTTGGACGAGAAAGAGAAAGTACAAGCCGAAAGATGTGTTCGAATCGTGGACCACTCTGTCTTGTCTCCTCCCCCACGTGTTGGCTGGTGTCATCCGCTTGTTCATCTCAGCTGCTCTGACGTCATCGGTCATTCAGATCTTGGGAAAAGAAGCGATGAAAAATGGATCTTTCTTTACAAGTTCCTAAGATGTCAAAGGAAGGAAAGAAAACTCATTCTAAAGGGTAGAAACATGGCAAAGCCATTCTTCGCATTATCTTTTCCTCACTTTCTTGAATAATCTATGGGACAATCAGATTGTTCCATGCTTATTGCTGCAGTATTACTCCCCCCCCCCCCCCCCCCCCCCCCCCACACACACACACACACACTTTTTCCACACAAATGTAAGGACGCTAAAAGAGTGAAAACAAATCGAGCAGAAATCACACTCGTCTGTGCCCACACTTCTTCCATTAAGCCCCGTACATGTCACATTCTGGTAAACTGGATGACCTTAAAATCAACGCTGGCTACAGATTCCACAGTTCCTAGTCAGCAGACCTCACTGACAGCAGCCTTCTTGAAGCAGCCAAGCGTGGGTGTCTGCTCATTCAACGCTTTATCTGCATGAAAGCGGCGGCGAGCTGGGAGGTTGTATGCCTTGATGCCCTCTGCCTGTTCGTCCACTATTTAATGCCACTTTGTGCCTAGGAATGCAGAGCTTGGGATACTCTCTTACCTGAGCGTTTGAAACCACCTGTGTCCTCACGCGAATACTGTGATTTGCTGCAAACCGGTAAAAGATTGTGCTTTGGGCAGTGAACTGAATCTTTTCTTTTTGTTTGCTTGTTTTTCTTTCTTTTTTTTTAGGATATGGTGGCTGACGGACAATGGGGAGCATATATTTCGTATTTGCAGGGCAAAAAGTCCAAGAATCAGTAAAGGGCCTATCTGCGAGTGGTAAGTCTCTCTAAAAGCTTGACAGAGGGGCAATTCATTTTCAGTAACCAGTTCTTCAGACATTGTCACTTTAAGCTAGACGTGCAGGTATGGGTTTATGACAACATGCATTACACTTGGGCAAGCAAAAGTCTGAATAACATAAGACAAGAAAGCAGCCTTGTTTTATGCCATCGGAGATGCAGCAGTGTGGATGAGATCGCTACTTTCGTCATATCAGAGAGAGAGAGAGAGAGAGAGAGAGAGAGAGAGAGAGAGAGAGAGAGAGAGAGAGAGAGAGAGTTTTACAAACGTGTATGTATAGCTAAATTCAGAAAACCCAAAGTCAGTGGAAAATCTTTGTAATTATGTGGAAAGC
>JADBJO010000437.1:690000-697500 GCA_016801955.1 Conus betulinus
AGGCTCAAGTCTCCGAGCAACATAGAAACAAGACTCTTGAATGCCTTGCTTAAGTCGTCTGAGCAACATAGAAACAAGACTCTTGAATGCCTTGTTTAAGTCGTCTGAGCAACATAGAAACAAGACTCTTGAATGCCATTGTTTTAAGTCGTCTGAGCAACAGAAAACAAGACTCTTGAATGCCTTGTTTAGTCTCCTGAGCAACATAGAAACAAGATTCTTGAATGCCTTGTTTAAGTCGTCTGAAGGAGGTTAGTGAGGGAATCCGGTGTGTTCCCCGGGAGACGAACAGATTCCTTTGCTATGTACATAAAACACCACGACAAGAAGATCTGAATCCACAGCACCATTCCACCGTCCAGATGATCATTACGGAAAGTCTGGCCAATTCTTTCTGACGTTCGTTATTATTTAGTTCATTCTTGTCTCATACTTCTATTCGCTCTCTCTCTACTCTCTATATGTCTCTCTCTCTCTCCTCTCATCTATCATCTCTCGCTACCTCTTATTTCGAACAATGCGCACGCCCTCACGGATGCTTCAACCTTCGCGATTGAGGCGGTAGTCCTTGGTTTTCAGATTCCTACCCTTCCTTTCCTTACTCTATTCCCCCTTCCCTATCTACTAAAAAGTTGATGGTCGTCACAATTCCATTGGACCTTCCAATATCTCCGCTTATGTTTCAATTTGTCTCCGACATTATTTATTAACGCTGCGCGCAAAGGTTAAAAAAAACCATAGACACCTCGGAACTGCTTTCGTTCCCCACAGTAAACACAAAAGACGTAGGTGTTAGTGGCTTAACATTCATCGGTACCCAGCCAGCGACATAATGTGGACGACAAGGACCCTTCTAAGATCGATGTTGATAGTGCTTCGGGGTATGTTTACACAATTTATCAGCTACCTGATTGCCAGCGTATGACTATGACTAACTCTGCTTAATATATAGCGAAGACCGGAGGATGCAGTTATTCTTAGGTTTTAAAAACGTCTAGCCGCACGGCACTTTTATGTCCACCAATCTTACTAAAAAAATGACAGATCCCCAATCAATTGTAATCTGGTTATGTATGGGATCCTTTATGTTATATATCTGCTGAGTCTATGAAATCATGTGTGGAAGTTTCAATGTGCGTGTGTGGTTCCGACTTCTGATTGACATTATTGATGCTTATCAGTGCAAGGCTTTTTTTGGGGGTCAATAGCAAACACTTAAGGTCGGCATTGGTTGGGACCAAATAGCTATTTATATTTGTATTTCTCTCCCGGTCCTGCTAAGTTAATACCAGACCCAAGACATAGTGCGGACAAAACAGATAAGCCAAAGCCAAGTTATCGAATGGGAAATGGAAACCTTGTTGCCTCTGACGAATGCCTGGCCGCAGGACAGTGGTCATACCTGACAGGGCAAACAGTGATTAATGAATAGACAGAAATTTAAGAACTTGCTCATGCTGCCTTGACTGATTGACTGCTCCCTGTTGACGACATAGTCTTTTAAAGTGATCAGAATTATCAGGTAGATGCAGAGATGCCATTCATTTAGGCGACACTGAAGAAAAAAAAAAAAAGAAAAAGAAATTACTATTTTTGTGTCTCTTCTTCCTGATCAAAAATGGAGATGCTCGATTTATGATTTTTGAGAACTGAGCCCCAGAGGGGAGGAGACGAGGAGAGATCTTCTATTTGATTTTTTTTTTTTTGAGGGGAGAGACCGAAAGACATGACAGACAGACACCTTTCAGACCACCAAGGAACACGGCAGGCGGAGGACTAGTTCGGGACAGTCAGAGACGAAGTGAGGAACAGAGTGCTAGATGTGGCAAAGGACATGGAGTCAGGCAGAGCAGATGAAGAAGTGGAGAACTAGCTTTGAGCACGGACGAGTGAGATCAGTTTTCTCCGTTCTTTTAGTGCTTGCAGACAGTTTACAGGAGCACGAGCGCGACAGACCCAGGGACAGACATAGACTAGGGTGGCCAGCCAGACCAGATTACCTCGCTTAGCAGGAAGCCAACAGAGTAAGCACGACAGATCGACAGGAGACCAGCAGACCCCAGAAACCGAACCGGGACAGTAGGCAGCACAGACCTATTGCTCCCCTATAGTGAAGCAACATGTTCTTGTTTTGTACGCATTTCAATGCAGGTTGGTGCATTTGACAAGGACAGACAGAGGACAGGACAGAGACAGAGGAAGACAGAAACAGACTAGAACATGATTATTTAGATGACAGCAGACAGTCAGCGAGCACAAAGACTTGAGAGATGATTTTTTTTTTTTTTTATGTTTTTTTTTTAGAGAGATTCGATATGATGTTTTTTTGCTGAATAGTATTGATTTTTCTTATTTTTTGTTCTCGAGGGTCATTTTTTTTGGGCATGGACAGGAGAGGACGGTTTTCTTTTTTTCTGTGTATTTTTTGGTGTTTTTCTTTGTTTGTTTTTTTTTTTTTTTTCTTTTTTTTTGTTTTGATTGATTGGATCGACAGACAGTTTGACAGCATTCAACAGCCAACAACGAACAGAACCGGTTGCTCGATTGTCTTTTTGTTGTCGACGGGGAGACAGACAGACAGACGACAGACAGACAGCCCAGACACACAGGGACCGAATCTGACCCCCACCGCCGGAGAGAACAGAAAGAGATTTTTCCCTGGAGAGATGAAATGAGGAGGAGGAGTCGAGCGAGGGAGGATGGAAAGCGAAGTGTGGAGAGAGAGAGAGATTAAAAGATGACAGGACAGAGACAGACAGAATAATGTAACGAGAGGAAAATGATTTTGATTGTTGGTGGGGAGGGAGGAAGAGAGGAAAGGAAGAGGAGCAGGGCGGAGGGGAGGAAAATAAGAGAGGAACGAGAGAGACAGAGACTGAGAGAAGACAGAGACAGTTAGAAGAAAGAGAAGAGGGGGGGGAGGGAGATGGGAGAAGGAAGGGGGAAGTTGAGAGAGGATAAAGAGACAGCGACAGAGGTCAGACAAATAGAGATGCGGTTGAGATTGCAGAGAGAGAGATGAAGAATGAGACAAAAGGACCGACGAGGAGAGACTTGGACGGCCAATGGAGGGTTGACCTGATGGCGTGTGGGAGGGCTTTCATTACAGTGGATACGTGAGAGCTTGCAGGAGAGAAGCGAGATGAGAAGAGGAGCCGAGAGGGACAGCAGGAAGACGAAGGGAGGTCGAGGGAAACAGGAAGCGAGGGAGAGAAGGAGGACGAGACAGTTGCGTATTGCTAGCTGGCATGCCTGGGAGGAGAGCGGAGGAAAGAAAGGGATGGAGGAGAACATAGAAAGGGAGCGGGGTGTGCAGGGAGAAGAGAACGAGAGGGGATGGAGGAAAAAAGCAGGGTAGAGCAGAGGAAGGGGATCGGTGGGAGGGTGTATTGTGGGGAGGAAGGGAAAGCGGAGAGGGGGGAGGTGAGGGGGACAGGGAAAGGGGATAGATCAACACTAGTCTTCAATGAATAATAAGGCGCGGATTGACACTTTGAAAATTGCCTGCTTGGCTGACGAATGTAAGCGTCAGTGCGAGCGCCTTCAGTAGTTCTGAGTCAAAAGGCGAAGGGGAAGGAGAAGGAGGGGCCAGGGTGGAGGGTAGGGAAGGGCTGGGGGGGGGGGGGGGGGGGAGGGCGGTGTGGGGGGGTAAAAAGGGGGGGGAGGAAGAGGACAGGAGAAAATGGACGAGAAAAAATGGCGGAGGACAGGCGAAGAGGGGGAAGAGGGGTGCCAAGTGTCTCTCCCAGCCTTTTGTATGTCTCCAGTCTTTTGGCATTCTCGTCGCACGCAACTTTATTGTTTTTTCTTTTGTGCTCCTCTCATGGCTACAGGGAAACCGATCATGCTCATTACTATTCAGTTTTGCCACTTCGCCGTTTCTTTACCACCACCAGTTTTTTTTTTTTTCTTTTCTTTTTTTTCATTCAATCTGCCTATTTTTTTTTTTTTTATCTTTATTTTATTTCTTTCTTGAAAACCAAGTTTTGCAACCCACCCACCCCTCTTCTCCCTTCACACACACACACACACACACACACACACACACACACACACGCGCGCGCGCGCGCGCACGCACGCACGCACGCACGCACGCACGCACGCACGCACACCACACACACACACACACACACACACACACACACACACACACACACGCATACATTTTTTCTCATGGGGAGAAATCTTATTTTACATTATGCACCATGTCCTTCGCTTTTGTTTCTCCCCTCTCTTCTTCTTTTCTTTTCCTTCTTCTCTCATGTCGGTTTATTTGATTTCATTTGAGTTTTAATTTATTTCGCTGGGCTTTGATTCGTTTCGCTTTATTTCGTCTTCATTTCACCGTAGATATTTCATTTTGTTTCGTTAATTTTCTTTTCAAATTTTTATTTGCGTTTTTTTTTTTTGTGTGTGTGTTCCATTTCATTTATCTATTTATTTTTATTTGTTTTTTGCGGTTGCGTTGCAAATTGCAACCGGCCGAAGCTGTACGCTGTGCCATTAAACGCCGGTCGATTTGTTTAGCCCCGGCATCTGCTAAGCCATAGGCCACTTTAAATCAATCGATACCAGAAAATAACTCGATTTGAGAGTGAACGCCACTTGGTAAACAGGTCACTTGGAGAATCACTTGTGTCCCCCCTCCTCCCCTCCCCCAACCCGCCCTTCTCCAGTCCTCCCCAAATCCCGCCTCCTCCCCGTCCCCAGTTTCTCACCCCCCTTTCATTCCTCTCTTCTCTCCTCCTGCCTCCCTTCCCCCTCCCCCCCCCCCCCCACCCCCCCCCCCCCCCCCCCCCCCCCCCTCCCAGTTCTATGTAGCGGGTTATAATGGCAGCTGTTCGTCTTCTCCATGTCCGAGTGTTACAAAACGACGGACGCCACGTTTGGCATGAGATGCTATGACCGTCATATAGACGACTCAAAGAAAGTAAGCCCAGTCTCGCGTTCCACCTATCTTACGTAATTTACGATAACACAGCTCTATCTGAATACCTTCATGTTACCATTATCGGTGTGTGTGTGTGGTGTGGTGGTGTGTGGTGTGGTGTGGTGTGGTGTGGGTGGTTGGTGGTGTGTGTGTGTGTGTGTGTGTGTGTGTGTGTGTGTGTGTGTGTGTGTGTGTGTGTGTGCATAATTCGACCCCAACCTGTCATTTTCTTAGTTGTTTGCCATACAAGCTCTACGCTGATTCTTAGATTTCTTCGCAGCTTATTATAACAGTTCTACAGCCCGATCCTTCACAACCTTCCTACCTGATTTTAACACCCCAATCCTTCACATTCTTCCTAGCTGATTTTAACAGCCCAATCATTCACATTCTTCCTACCTGATTTTAACAGCCCAATCCTTCGCATTCTTCCTAGCTGATTTTAACAGCCCAATCCTTTGCATTCTTCCTAGCTGATTTTAACAGCCCAATCCTTCACATTCTTCCTAGCTGATTTTAACAGCCCAATCCTTCACATTCTTCCTGGCTGATTTCAACAGCCCAATCCTTCACATTCTTCTTGGCTGATTTTCAACAGCCCAATCCTTCACATTCTTCTTGACTGATTTCAACAGCCCAATCCTTCACATTCTTCCTAGCCGATTTCAACAGCCCAATCCTTTACATTCTTCTTGGCTGATTTCAACAGCCCAATCCTTCACATTCTTCTTGGCTGATTTCAACAGCCCAATCCTTCACATTCTTCCTAGCTGATTTCAACAGCCCAATCCTCACATTCTTCTGGCTGATTTCAACAGCCCAATCCTTCACATTCTTCCTGGCTGATTTCAACAGCCCAATCCTTCACATTCTTCTTGCTGATTTTAACAGCCCAATCCTTCACATTCTTCCTAGCTGATTTTAACAGCCCAATCCTTCACATTCATCCTGATAAAACAGCCCAATCCTTTACATTCTTCCTAGCTGATTTTAACAGCCCAATCCTTCACATTCTTCCTAGCTGATTTCAACAGCCCAATCATTCACATTCTTCCCAGCTGATTTTAACAGCCCAATCCATTCACATCTTCCTGGCTGATTTTAACAGCCCAATCCTTCACATTCTTCCTAGCTGATTTTAACAGCCCAACCTTCACGTTCTTTCTAGCTGATCTTAACAGTCCAATCATTCACATTCTTCTTGGCTGATTTTAACAGCCCAATCTTTCACATTCTTCCTAGCTGATTTTAACAGCCCAATCCTTCACGTTCTTTCTAGCTGATCTTAACAGTCCAAATCATTCACATTCTTCCTAGCTGATTCTAACAGCCCAATCCTTCACATTCTTCCTAGCTGATTTTAACAGCCCAATCCTTCACATTCTTCCTAGCTGATTTTAACAGCCCAATCCTTCACATTCTTTCCAGCTGATATTAACAGCCCAGTCCTTCACATTCTTCCTAGCTGATATTAACAGCCCAATCCTTCACATTCTTTCCTAGCTGATTTTAACAGCCCAATCCTTCATATTCTTCCTAGCTGATTTCAACAGCCCAACCCTTCACATTCTTCTTGGCTGATTTTAACAGCCCAATCCTTCACGTTCTTTCTAGCTGATTTTAACAGCCCCAGTCCTTCACATTCTCTCCTAGCTGATTTTAACAGCCCCAATCCTTCACATTCTTCCTAGCTGATTTTAACAGCCACTCCTTCATGTTCTTTCTAGCTGATCTTAACAGCCCAATCCTTCACATTTTTCCTAGCTGATCTTAACAGCCCAATCCTTCATATTTTTCCTGGCTGATTTTTTAACAGCCCAATCCTTCACATTCTTCCAAGCTGGGTTTAAGAGCTCAGTCCTTCACATTCTTCCTAGCTGATCTTAACAGCCCAGTCCTTCACATTCTTCCTGGTTTAGTTTGCTCTATCCTTCATAGACTTCCCAGCTCATTGTGACAGCTCCCTGTCCTACTTTCATCCACTCCGTTCCTTATTACAACAACAATTCTTTCACTTCTCTGAAATTCATGATCATGGAATTTTCCCAGCCTCTCATTCCAACAGCTCCACAGCCCATTCTTCATTTTCTCGTGAATTATAAGGACAGCCAAACACACTGACTCAGCAGTGTATCAGAACGGCTCTGTGGCAGTCCGTAATTTTACTCCGTAGCTTTGCTATGACCTGCAAACTGCCTTCCTCATCTTCTTCTTTATTTCATATAAAAGCAGTATGTCAGTTCATTACAGAAATCGAACGTGGATGTGACTTGTACATGATTCTATCAAAACAGTAACCCACAAACCACACAAATTGTGTCAAATAGCAAAAGTGCTTTCATGCATCAAATTAACAGAGTTTTTTGTGACTGTCCCCTTCCCCCCTCAGTTCTCCCTTTTTTCCCTTTTATTTTAAAGTCTAATATCACAAGTGTTGAACAGACTCTAATTTGAAGAATCTCACTCACTCACTCACTCCGTAGCTTATTACAACAGCTTTATGCCAGTCTTTCATTTTCTCCGAATCTTCATTTTTGATCTCTCTCTCTCTCTTCTCTACAATTCTCTCT
>JADBJO010000437.1:702500-708775 GCA_016801955.1 Conus betulinus
TAGGAGAAAATGAAAACGGAAACTCGTCCGATTGTTCGTGCTAGTATGCCAGTGACATTAGTAGCTCTCTCCCCCCCCCCCTCGCCCCCCCCCCCCCCCTCCATTCCTCCACTCTCCTAACCCCCACCCACCCCCTCCCACTTCCCCCCCAAACTTCTGGCGTCCACCCCCTCCCTCTTCATCTCCCTGCCTTAGTTTCTTTTTTCCTTTCTCCTTTCTGCGCCGTTTTTCCTGGTCCTTGTTCTTTATTCTCTCTCTGTCTCGTCTTCTTGCATTGTGCAGCGTGATGGGTTTATGCGCAGAGGGGACTAGTTTAATGCGCATTTTATGCGCGTCATGAGGCATGCACCTTCGTGACTAATGCGTTCGAATCTACTGCCTGAGGGACAGACACCATAAGCCACAGTCCTCCGTGAATGTTCAGGCGGGGGGGAAAAGGCGGTGAGAGAGAGAGAGAGAGAGAGAGAGAGAGAGAGAGAGAGAGGAGAGAGAGAGAACGGTGTTTGTGGGTGGAGAAGGGACACAGAAAAAAAGAGAGAGGGGGGGAACGGGTGTAGGTAAAAAACAAGGGAGAGACAGAGAAACAGAGATGGACAGGTGAGAGACAGAGAGCGACAGAGAGAGAGAGAGGAGAAAGAAGAGAAAGAGGGAGTGAAAAAGAAGGTAATAGGACCGCCGCCGCGGCGAGGAGAGGGAAGAGAGGAGAAGAGAGAGACAGAAGAAAAGGAGGAGAAGCAGGAGGAGAAGGCGTACGAGGGAGATGGAGGAGGAGGAAGAGGAGCAGAAGGGGAGAGAATAGGAGGAGGCGGGAAAAGAGAAGAGAAGGCTGGACCGGATGATTGATGATGATGATGATGGGATGATTGAATGATGCTGATGATGCCGGCGGATGTATGATAAAGAGGGTGGGAAGAGGGAGAGCAGAGCGAGAGAGAGAGAGAGACGAGAGAGAGAGAGGGAGAGAGAGAGAGAACGAGAGAGAGGAGACAGACTGACAGGCAGAGAGAGAGAGAGAGAGAGAGAGAGAGAGAAGAGAAGAGACGAGAGGAGAGAGAGAGAGCGGGAGGGAAAATGGGGGATAGGATAAGAGAAAAGGAGGTGGAGGAAGAGGAATTACAGGGGGGAAGAAGAGGACGAGAACAGAGGAGAGAACAAGGGGAAACAGGATATGACAGTACCACCAATGAAGACGACAGCCAGATAACTAAAACTTCCACCAAAACGACAAAGGACACACACACACACAACACACACACACACACACACACACACACACATACATGCACATATGTACGCGCGCGCACGCAAGCATGCACGCACGCACTCACACACAAGTATACTCTCTCTCTCTCTCTCTCTCTCCTCTCTCACACACACACACACACACATCCCACACACACAACACACACACACACATACGCACACACACACGCGCGCGCGCGCGCATACACACACACACACAACACACACACCCACACACACACACTCTCTCTCTCTCTCACAAAACACACACACAACCACACACACACACACACACACACACACACACACACACACACACACCACAATATGATACAGAGAGAGAGAGAGAGAGAGAGAGAGAGAGAGAGAGAGGGAGAGATCTGAGGAAGGAAAAAAAAGCAGCTTTCAATGATGTGGGAGGCACCTCGCCCCGCCTTCCCGTCATCTGACAGGGCCCCGGGTTGAAAGCAGGCTTATCATGGCCGCCTCGCAAAGAGCGCTGGGAAGCAAGATGGCCGTCTGACCACTTCCGGAGCCGGCGGCCGCCACCGGGGAACCTTTGGCGGCAGCGTGTCTGTCTGTCATGGACAGGACGGACGTCGCTTCCTTGCTGGTCACTCAGCTGCTGGTGTTTCCGCTACTGGCTGCACTCACTCATCTGTCTGGCGCGGTCGAGGAGAAGGTGGGGGGGGGGGGGGGGGGGGGGGGTGAGGGGGGATAGAGAGGAAAGAAGGAGAGATAAGTCACGTAGGAGTGAGTGAGAGCACAACTGGGTGTGGTAAACTACACTGAGGGTGGAAAAAAAAAGAAATATGTCGACCAAGGTTCGATCCGACCTCCCTTCCCTCCCCCCACCCCCTTCCAACCCCACCCCTACCCCAATTCGCCCTCGCTGGGACAAAATGATGACGACTGTAGCCAAGAATGAACAGTGTCAGAGAACAGTGTCAGTTCGCTCCGTCACCATTTGGACTTCGACCTTTCATGTCCGCGTGGCCGTGAATTGAATTTAAACAAATAAATAAAATTTTTTAAAAAAAAATTTTAAAAAAAATGACAATGAAATGAAATAACATAAATGAAAAAAAAAAACCAAATGAAAAAAAAAAAACATAAAGAAAGAAAAAAAGCTTTCTGACGTTCATTCCTAAGAAAAGACATCCTACCTGACGTTGATGTCCGAAAAGAAAATGACATGAGACCTGTGCCTTGGATCCCCCCCCGAAAAGAAGCTCTATGAGACCCAGGTTCTTATCCTCTCTCATCTCTCTCTCTCTCTCTCTCTCTGTATCTTCTCTCTCCTCTCTCTTCTCCTCTCTTTCTCTCTCTCTCTTTCTCTCCTTTCGCTCTCCCTTCCTCTCTCCCCCCTCCTCCCCTCCCCCTCCCCCCCCCCTCCCCCCGCCCCCTCTCTCGTTCTTTCCGAGTACATGAAATTATGTCTGGCTACAACTTAACGTAAGGACGATCTGGGATTGCATTAATGCTTGGATATCCCTGATTCAAGATGAAATGACACCCCCCCACAGACTGGTCGGGCGAAATGGTATGGGGTGAAATGACACCGGTGGGAAGGGGGGACTCCGAAAAAAATGACAAATCGGGACTTCTCCAATGTCGGTAAATTGGGACGTCCCCAACTATCGGCAAATCGGGACAACTCCAAATGTTAGCAAATCGGGACGTCTCCAAATGTCCGAAAATCGGAACGTCCCAAAATGTCGGCAAATATCGGGACGTCTCCAAATGTCGGCAAATATCGGGACGTCCCCAAATGTCGGCAATATCAGGACGTCCCCAAATGTCGGCAAATATCGGGACGTCCCCCAAATGTCAGCAAATATCGGGACGTCCCCAAATGTCGGCAAATATCGGGACGTCCCCAAATGTCGGAAAAAATGTCAGCAACTCGTGACGTCCCAAAACGTTTGCAATTCGGGACGTCCCCCAAAAAGTCGGCAAATATCGGGACGTCCCCAAATGTCGGCAAATCAGGACGTCCCAAAAAGTCTGCGATTCGGGATGTCTCAAAAATGTCGGCAAATCGGGACGTTCCAAAATGTCGGTAAGTCGGCACACGTCCCCAAATGTCGGGAAATCTGGACGTCCCAAAATGTCGGAAAATCGAGACGTCCCAAAAAGTCGGCAAATTGGGACGTCCCAAAATGTCAGCCGACGCGTGTCAGGGCTGGGAGTAGGAGAAGGAGGTGGGGCAGAGATGCGTCGAGGTGGAGCTGGAATTTCAGAATCAGAAACAAAACTGTTGATCGTCCCCCCCCCCCCCCCCCCCCCTCCCCTTCTCTTCTTCTTTCCACCTCAGTTTCCCTTCATCCTCTCGATCAATGTCTTGTTTGTTTGTTTGTTTGTTTTTTAACTCCCAGTTCTTGTAGAACAGGGGGAGTACTTTACAATGGGAACGAAGAATGTTCTGTGTGTGTGTGTGTGTGTGTGTGTGTGTGTGTGTGTGTGTGTGTGTGTGTGTGTGTGCGGTGTGTTGTGTGTCCGTCCGTCCGTCCGTGATCAAAATGTGTTCCAATCGCTCCAGACAAAACTACTGAGTCGATCTTTCCTGAAAATTTGTACGTATGTTCATTATGGGTCACGGATGATGCCCGATGTTTTTGTTTTACCGTTATAACCGTTACTAACGACTATAACGGCCAATAACGGTTTTTCTTCTTGATGGAATATCTCAGAAAGTACTTGGCCGAACTTTCTGAAAATTTGTAGGTATTTTTCATTATGGGTCTTGGTCATGGCCGATGTTTACCAGAATAGCCGTCACTAACGGCTATAACGGCCCAAAACGGTTTTTCCTCTTTATGGAATATGTCACACGTATTCAAGATAAACTGGGAGTTCTGTTTATATGCTTTGCATCTTGTTTTTTTTTTTTGTCTGTGGTTGTGCACGTGTACATCCGAGAGTGAAGGGGCAGGTAAGTACTTTTTACAACAGCGTCGGGTCAAGACTCTGCCGTAAGTACCCCTCCCCCGGCCCCCACCCCCATCCACGGGCCCTTCTTCGCTCACCAGTTCACTCCTGGGGGAAAAAAAAGGAGAAAGAAATCTTGACTCCGTCAGAAACTTGGAAGCTGATCCGTTCATTTGAATACACGACCGTCAATGTTTGATACTGCTTCACTAAGAATGGTTTCCATGACTGATAGATTTCTAATTGTAATACAGTTTCATTAAAACTGGACAACTTCCCAGGTCTGAAAAAAGTCTGCTTCGAAGAAAAACACTGACTTTTTTTTTATTACACATGCGGCGAGGATTTTAGATAAAAAAACATTTTTTTTTTAAAGCACCAGTGACTTTGTTGAACTTCAAGCCAGAGATAGACAGATGATAGACCAAGAGAACTTCAGCCAGACACAAGCGCAAAACTGGGGGGGGGGGGGGGGGGATGGGAAGGAGAAGAGCGCGCAACGGAGGGATGGGGAGGATGTGGGGGGGAGGACAGGCTTGATGGAACACAGCGAGAAATCCGCCTGTTATTGTTACCCTCCCAGCCAGACAACACAGAAAAATCGCAGTGGAAATATTAAAACATTAGAGAGAAAAAAAAATGCCAGAGAGAACGGCCCAGGCCATCCAGATCTCTCCCACCCCACTCACCCCCTCCAAAACACGGGTGGGGGGGGGGGGGGGGGGGTGGGGGGGGGGGGGGGGGGGGGGGGCGGGCGGCGGCGACGGCCTGTTGCCAAAACACCCCACCATCTTTCGTTTTTCTCACCGCCGGTACACCACCACCACCACCACCACCGACCACATCACACCACACGATACACGTCGTGTGTTTGGATTAAGGAACATCATGGGTTGTTTTTTCTGTACCCGGAGAGACCAACCCTTCCTCCCCCCCCCCCCCCCCTGTCATCCCGCACACTCATCCTCATCCCCCTGGTACCGTTTTTTCTTTTCGCGTGTGTTCCAAAATCACAATTCTGGTCCTCTCGACACACATGCCCCCAAACGATGGAGAAATCAGAGACGGGCCCGTGCCGGAATAGTTGATTGTTGGACTATAATCTACACAACACACAACACCACACAACAACACAACACACACCAACCGCACACACACACCACAACACACAAACACACACACACACATCACACTCCATGCACACACACACACAAACACAACACATAGTACCACGCACGCACGCACGCACGCACGCACACACCGCACGCCCGCCCCCCGCCCTCGCACACACACACATCACACACACACACACACCACACACACACACACACATCTACACGAACGCCAGCACCGCACGCAGACGTCAACACACATACCAAACACAAGGGAACGATAAGGCAGAAATCTGGGAAGGGGGGAGACGGGGGAGAGACGGAGAAGGGAGACTTTGGGGAGATGGGATAGTAGTGGTGGGCGGGCGGGGGAGATACACAGATGGACATTTTTGATGCTTTTATTTTGTGGTGCCCGCCAAACGTGTCGGAGGTGGAACAGGGCCCCCTGATGAGAGAGGTGTGATTATGAAATCGGACGCGCGATGCACCCGAAATTGTGTGTTTGATTTGTCGGCGGCGAAGAGGGGAGAGAACTCCGGGGTGGTGGAAGTGGAGATTTCGGGGTTAACTCTTTGCGATTGGGGGATACAGATATTCCCTCGGGTGGGATGGGGGGGGGCGAATGGGGGGGAGGGGGAAGGGGTGATTCGTTTCTTCTCGTATCGTTTTGGAATTGGGGGGCTATCGAGATGGAATTCTGGGAGTTGGGTGTATGGGTTGTGTGGGTGGAGTGACGGCCGTTTGTGGTAAAGGAGAGGATTGTGTTTGTGTTGTGGTGTGTGTGTGTTGTGGAAGACGATCGAGATAAGAGAGAGAGAGAGATAAGAGAGGAGAGATAGCGAGAGGGAGAGAGATAGATAGAGAGCGAGGGTAGAGAGAAGGGGAAACTTTTGAATTAATGTTTTTCGATACGCTCCGTTGGATCACCAAAACAAAATCACCCACAACTCTATTAGGCTGTATTCTCCCTCTCTCCTCCCTCCCCAG
>JADBJO010000438.1:2500-15000 GCA_016801955.1 Conus betulinus
CTTAATATGAAAATCCCATTCCTGCCACCTACATACAATTGATCTTTCCCTAAAAATCAAGCAAAAAAGCATCTTTTTTCTTCTACACCTTGATTTGGCCAAACAACAAATCCATATCCAAATGAGAGAGAGAGAGATTCATTTACACACACATACACACACACACACACGCACACACACACACGCACACACACGCTCGCTCACACACAACACACACATGCACGCTGGCTCACACAACACACACACACACACACACACACACACACACACACACACACACACACACACACACACACACACATGCGCGCGCGAGCACGCACGTACATATGTATTCACACACATACACGCGCGCACGCGCATGCAGAAAGAGAGACAGAGACAGAAAAAGAGAGAGAAAGAGAGAGAGAGTTTTGTGCCATCAGTGTCTCTCTCCTCCCCTCCCTCCCCCTTCCTCCCCCCCCCCCCCCCCCCCCCCCCCCCCCCCCCTACCTACATGATCTTTCAACCGGCCCTGACCTTCACCTGTACGTCGTAAATTCAACACTGTCCTCGCTTGCCCCCTCTCAGCTCTCCACTCCCACCCACCCCACCCCCCAACCTTCCACCCCTCCTCCTTCATCCTTCCAACCACCCCTCAGCCTTCACTCCCTTTAGACACGCATCGATGGGAAATCGAAGATCGTGGAATCGTTTGGCATGTTTCTAGCATTGGGAAGGGGAAAAGGCGCTTGCTGTCGGCGGTTTTTGCTTGCGTGAGGGAGGTAAGGGAAACAGGAAGCAGCGCTCCTTCTGTCTGTCTGTCTGTCTGTCTGTCTGAATGTTTGTCTGTCTGTCCCTATCTCTCTGTCTCTCTTCTGTCGATGTCTCTGTCTTTGTCTCCCTCTGTGTCTCTCTCTCTATCTCTCTCTCCTCTCTCTCTCTCTCTCTATCTCCTGTATATGCATTCTCTCTGTCTTCTGGTCTCCTCTCTGTCTCTGTCTCTCTCTCTCTCTCTCTCTCTCTCTATCTCTCTCTATCTCTCTCTCTCTCTCTCCTCCCTCTCCCCCTCTCTCTCTCTCTCTGCTCCGCTTGCCGGCTTGCTGCCTGTCTTTGTCCTTCGTCTCAGTCTCTCTGTCTTTCTTTGTGTTTGTTTTGTCTGTCCGTCATTCAGTCTGTCTATCTGTCTGCCTGTGTCAGTCTGTCTCCCTGCCTTCCTCTCGCTCCTCGGTGTCTCTGTCTCTCTCTCTCTCTTCTCTCTTTCTCTCTCCTCTCTATCACTCTGTCTCTGTCTCTTTCTCTCTCTCTCTATCTGTCTCCCTCTGTCTCCTCTCTCTCTCGCTCTCTCTCCCCCCTCCCCCCCCCCCCCCCCCCCCCTAGCCTTGCCCTTCCCTAGCCTTGCATTTATCTTCGCGATCTTTCTTTGTCACCTTCCCTTTCTGCCATTTCCGACACTTTCCTTTCGGTCTTTTCATCTCTCTCACAGCCTTGATCGATCACGAGGAAGACCCTGTGTATCGCGCTGTGTCCCTCTCCGGTACCTCTGTACTTGGCTGCTCTGTTTGCAGGTTGGTTCAGGCCACACGCCGCAATTGCGATTTTGCACTGTATATTCCATGTAAGCGGTTTGAGGCCTGCCATGAATTTGAGCCAGCATTTAATGTTAAACCGACAGTTGATCAAGAGAACAACTCCCCACCGATTACTTCCTCTCCTTTTATTTTGTGTGTGGGGGTGGGGGGTGGGGGGTGGGGTTTCCACCGATGAAATCACACACAATGTTTCAAATACATGAGCTTCCCCATAGTTGACGTGACATTTCAGGGCCTTTGCACTCAGTCGTGACCCTGTCTTTGCGCCAGCTGGAAGATTCAAATAGTCCCATATTTCTTTGGTTTTTACCTGTCCGCCTGGAACCACCTGGACTGTTCCTTGATGGCCGCATGAAAGAAAGTGAGGAGAATCACCTTTCAGACACAATAAATGTTCTCAAAACAATAGGGAGAATCAGCTTTCAGACACAATAAGCATTCTCAAAACAATAGGAGAATCAAACCTTTCAGACAACAATAAACGTTCTCAAAACAATACGAGAATCACCTTTCAGACACAATAAACGTTCTCAAAGCAATAGGAGAATCAGCTTTCAGACACAATAAGCATTCTCAAAACAATAGGAGAATCACCTTTCAGACACAATAAACGTTCTCAAAACAATACGAGAATCACCTTTCAGACACAATAAACGTTCTCAAAAGCAATACGAGAATCACCTTTCAGACACAATAAACGTTCTCAAAACAATAGGAGAATCAACTTTCAGACACAATAAACGTTCTCAAAAAACAATAGCAGAATCACCTTTCAGACACAATAAGCATTCTCAAAACAATAGGAGAATCATCTTTCAGACACAATAAACATTCTCAAAACAATAGGAGAATGCAACTTTCAGACACAAGAAACATTCTCAAAAATAATAGGAGAATCAACTTTCGGACACAATAAGCATTCTCAAAAACAATAGGAGAATCAATTTTCAGACACAATAAACATTCCCAAAACAATAGGAGAATCAACTTTCACACACAATAAACATTTTCAAAACAATAGGAGAATCAAACTTTCACACACAACAAAACGTCCCCAAAACAATCTAATTGCGCCAGTCTATAAAATCTGGACTCCTTAAGCTAGGCCTCGGCGCAGTGATTTTTGGTGTGCAGCCTGCATAGCAGCAAATCGGAACTCGGTCCCAGAGCCATTTGAGCAGCGGTAAAGGCCCATTGGTGTGCCTTTCGCCTTCGCATGGGGGCGCGACTGACTGACGAAGCATGTTTTAGGGACTGTCCGGTCTTCCTTGTCTGCCCAATCTCTCACTGCGCCGCCGCCGCGTCTCCCTCCCTCGCCACATTACCGCCGCTGTCTGTCTGTCTGTCCCTGTCTGTCTGTCTGTCTGTTATCTCTGTGTCTGTACCTTCGTCACTGTGTCTCTGCTTCTGCCTCTCTGTCTCTGTCTCTCTCTCTGTCTCTGTCAGTCTGTCTGTCTGTCTGACTGTCTGTCTCTGTCTCTCTCTCTCTCTCTCTGTATGTCTGTGTGTCTGTCTGTCTCTCTGTTTCTTTGTCTGTCTCTCTGGCTGGCTGTCTCTCCTCTCTCTCTCTGAGTCTCTCTCTCTCTCTCTCTCTTTCTACCCTCTTTTCCCCTCTCTCTCTCTCTCTCTCTCTCCTCTCTCCTTTCTCTCTCTCTCTCTCTCTCTCTCTCTCTCTCTCTCTCTCTGTGTTATGTCTCTCTGCCTCTCTTTGTCAATCTGTCACACAAATATAAACATAGTCTATCTGCCCCTTTCCCTCTCTCACACACTCACGTACATACACATACGCGCGCGTGCGCTCACACACACACACACCACACACACACACACACACACACACACACACACACACACACACACACACACACACGAAACTACATAATCTATTTTTCTCATCGCTACTGTAAGACTTGGACATTAACATACTGTGATGTTGATGACTCTTTAATGAGGGAAGGAGAAGATAGCAAAAAACACAAGATGCAAAGCATATAAACGTACTCCCAGTACAGTGACAGACAGGGGAGACAATTTCCAGTTAGTGGAAGAAAAAACTCGACAGTGCGGTGGTTATTTCCCATATCAGGGCTTGATTTTTTTAAATTATCATTTACAGCCGTTAGTAACGGCTATTCTGGTAAAATAAAACATCGGGCATCATCCGTGACCCACAATGAACATACCTACAAATTGTAGAAATATCGGCCCAAAGTTTCGTCTGGAGTGAGTGGAACACATTTTGACCATGGACGGACAGACACAGACAAAGAAGCCAGAGAATTGATTCAGAAATGATTAGGTGTCAAGTGATTGAAAATGATTGACCTGCACTGGAAAACGGTGCACTGGAAAACCAAAAAGTCGATTTAAGTTCCATGTTTGGGCTGTTCAGAAAACCGGTACGAGTTGCTGCGAAATGTGTGTGTGTGTGTGTGTGTGTGTGTGTGTGTGTGTGTGTGTGTGTGTGTGCGCGCGCGCGTGCGTTTGTGAGTGTATGTGTGTGTGTGTGCGCGCGCCGCGCGCGTTTGTGTGTGTATGTACGTGCGTGTGTCTGTGTGTATGTGCGTGCGTTTGTGTGTATGTGAGTGTGTGTGCGCGCATGCGTGTGTGCGCGTGTGTATGTGTGTGTGTGTGTCTGTGAGTGTGTGTGTGTGTGTGTGTGTGTGTGTGTGTGTGTGTGGTGTGTGTGTGTGTGTGTGCACGCGCATGTGTGAGTAACAGGAAAACCGAAAGTCGCTGATTCCAAGAATTATGGGAAGATAATGTGTTCAGCCTTGTCGGGTTTCACACAGACTCATTGTTTATCTACATTTTGTTTACCCTGCGATGTAAACTTGGCCGTACATTATGCGTATCATTTTTCTTTAAAGTTCACATTATGCGTAACTTGTTATGTATTAAGTCAGTTGTTGTTATGTGCTAACAACAGGCTATTGTGCTTCTTGTCAAATGAAAGCGCGCGCGCGCACGTGCGTGCACACACGCACACACACGCGCACGCGCACGCGCATACACATACATAAACACTCACATACACAAATGCGCGCGAGTGCACGCACGCACGCACAGCACACACACAACACACACACACACACACACACACACACACACACACACCACGCGCGCGCGCGCGCGCACACACACACACACACACCACACACACACACACACGCACACACACGACACACACACACACATGTACTTTTCCCACATGGACACACATGTACTTTTCCCTCATGGACTGAAAGTATTCGCTTGATTAACTTGTAAGTGTATGTGTGAGTGTATGCGTGCGCGCGCGCGCGCGCGAGTGTGTGTGTGTGTGTGTGCGCGCGCGCGTGCGTGTGCATATGTGTGTGTGTGTGTGTGTGTGCGCGCGCGTGCGTGAAGGATAGGATGAGGAGCATCCGAACGAATGAATTCGTGGTACCATTCGTCCAGAAGTTGTTGCATGTATGTGCTATTGTGAAAATACGGATTTGGCGAGAAAGAAATCCGGTTTAGTTTTCCAAAACAATACCAAGCTCTGTTTGAAGAGACTGATTTTTTAATCCACAAGCGGTGGGTATTGCTGGGATTCCGTATATCCGAAGTTAAAAAACTTTTATAGATTTGAGAGAGAGGGAGAGAGAGAGACAGACAGGCAGACAAAGTCAGAGACAGAGAGACGAGACGCAGACAGACAGAGAAGAGAGAGAGAGAGAAGAGAGAGAGAGAGAGAGAGAGAGAGAGAGAGAGAGAGAGAGAGAGAGAGAGAGAGAGAAGGAATAAGAAGAAACAGAAACGTGAGAGGAGCCAGATTTCATGTGCCTGTCGTATGCTTTTTTTTTTTTTAAAGGTCAGTCACGCTTACTCTAAGAGTCGATTCCGGTCTCTATAGCAGGAGGATTTGAATAAGTAGTAGGGGGACAGTCTTAGAGGGAGCCACCGTGTTTGTTTGGTGGTGCGTGGATGGGCGTGTCCCCTTGAGAGGCTGTTCGCGCACGTGTGCATGTGTGTGTATGTGTATGGGTTTAGTCGTCAGACGTGAAAGCACCGTCTGTCATCTTCGATATAGGGCTGTGTGGAGTGAAGAAGTGATTATTGAACTCCCATGCTGTGAAGAAGATCGGTTCGAGAGAACAGGAGTTGCGAGTTTCCGGCCTGGTGAGTTGGCAGTTCATTGAAAATGTCGTTCGGCGTGTTTCGTCGTTGTCGTCGTTGTTGTTGATCTTTAGCCGCCTTCACCCCCCTCCCTCATCCTGCCTCCTTCTCCCCTCCCCCCCCCCCCCCCCCCCCCCCCCCTTCCCTGAGATAGTGAAAGAAAGAGAGAGACAGAGAGAGCAAGAGAGAGAGAGAGAGAGAGAGAGAGATCCTTTTTCTTACCTCTAGATTGTAAAGACAGTCGTTATCACGTCTGCATCGGAGACGAAGTGGCATGTAAAGGCAAATAAATATCTGAGTTTAGGGTTGTTGATGCGTTCTTTCTTGTTCTCAGTATGAAAGCTATGGTCAATACAAACCACTTGGAACCTCTCTCTCTCTCTCTCTCTGTCTCTCTCTCTCTCTCTCTCTCTCTCTCTCTCTCTCTCTCCTCCTCCTCCTCGTCCATCTCCTCCTTTTCCTCTTCCAAATCCTTGTCCCTTTCCTCCTCTTGCTCCTCTCTCTCTCTGTCTCTCTCTGTCTGTCTGTCTGTCTCTCTCTCTCTCTCTCTCTCTCTCTCTCTCTCTCCCCTCTCTCTCTCTCTTTCTCTCTCTCTCTCCTTTCCTCCTTTCCCTCCCTCTCTCTCTCTCTTCGTCATCCTCGTCTCCTTCTAGTCGAATCACACCACTAGAATACGTAGCAGCGGTGGAAAACAAGCGCAGACGAACATTTCATCGTCATTGTGATATTGATATGAAGCATGTTTGTGTATTCGTTTGTTTTTAATTTTTCTGCACAAAAAGTAGGGGGATGGTGGGGGGGGGGGGGGAGAAGAAAACATGAAGAAGAGGAGGAGAAGGGGAGGGGACATAAAAGTTAGTTTTAACATGTAGATATGAAAACCCTGGACTGATAGCATGTGATAAACCGTGCGTTACACCAGTCCAGTGGCGCCTTTCGTCTCCCGGGCGATATTCATCAGTAGCCTCGACCTGTTCGTCCCAGTCCACCCCTGGTATCGGATTGAGACACAGCACCTCCAATTGTGTCATATTTTCATCATGAAGGGGAGAAAATCTTTTATCAGTGGACTTCCCACATTGCCAGCGAAGAATCTATAAAGGAAACGTGAAGAAAGTATTGGACAAAAATACGTAGCCCTTACCACAGCCCCAGCCACCAGAACCTACCCCACCCCCCACCCCCTCCCCACCCACCGCCCCCCCCCCCCCCCCAAAAAAAAGGGAAAAAAAGAAAAGAAAGAAAAAATAAGTGAAAAGAAAACGAAAAGCAACCAATGAACAACGGAAATGCACATTTTTGAGTCTGTGTTCCAGGACCCAAAATGGATACCATGAAGGTTGAAATGCGACAAATCTTTGGCGGGGGGGGGGGGGGGGGGGGGGGGGGGGGATGAGAGAGAGAGAGAGAGTGAGAGAGATGAATTATGTGTCGGACTGCAAGAGTCGCAGCATACTGTGCACTTCTTGGCGATTAGTAAAGAGACTTGGTGCGTCATTTACCAGTGTGTTGTGAGTCGGCCAACTTCTATCGATTGGAATAGAACCTGGCACGCTGTTATCTTTGGACTGCCTCTGTTTATACAGTCATAGCTTTGCCCGTGAATGTATGGGTATGCTCAGAACGCTTCAGTATCTGCGGCCCCGGGGGGGTTGGAGGGGAGGGGCGGGTGGCAGGGGGGTGGAGGGGTGTCGGATCTAGTTGTTCTTGCGCCAAGATGTGAGTCGACCCGGAACAAGATATAGTTCGCCGGTGAGATAAGCTCACGGATTAAACGAAGGCTGGCGATTACACGACGGGTCGGTTCTCTCGCCCCTGTCTGTCTGTTTGTCTGTCTGTCCGTCTGTCTGTCTGTCCGTTTGTCTGTCTGTCTGTCCGTTTGTCTGTCTGTCTCTCTTAGTATCTCTTTCTCCGTCTCCCTCCGTCTCTGTCTGTCTGTCTATCTGTCTGTCTGTCTGTCTGTCTGTCTCTCCCCCTCCCTCCCCTCCCTCTGTCCGTCTGTATTTGTATCTCTGTCTGTCTGTATCTGTTTGTCTGCCTGTCTGTCTGTCTCTCTGTCTCTGTCAGTGTGTCTGTCTGTTTGTCTGTCTCTCCCTCTCTCTCTCTCTCTCTCTCTCTCTCTCTCTCTCTCTCTCTCTCTCTCTCTCTCTTTTCTCTTCTCTCCTCTCCATCCCTTCTCTTCCTCCTCTATCTTCCCCTCTCCCTTTCTCCATTCCCCTTTCTTTTTCTCTTTCAAGCTTCCTCCCCCCCTCTCTCTCCTCTCCTCCCTCTCTCTTTTTTCCCCTCTGTCAGACTCTCTTACGCTCACCCTCTCTCTTCTCTCGCTCTTTCTCCACCGCTCTGTGTTTTTCTCTCTCAGCATACTTCAGTCTAATTAATCTATGAATAATTCTGTTTGTCACATGCTTTCATCCTGTAATTGCCAGCCCCCAGCCCCCTCCTGATCCATCCACACACACCCCCCTCTCCCCTTTCTGTCTGTGCGAGTATCTGTCTTTGAAGAGATGTGAGGGGTCTTCGGTTCGATTTTATGGTTGGTTGGATTTTTGAAAGCCCACTTTGGCATGGGGAGCGGGTGCACACCGAGTTGGTATGAAGGGGCGATGGTGGTGAGACAGTGAGAGAGAGAGAGAGAGAGAGAGAGAGAGAGAGAGAGAGAGAGAGAGAGAGAGAGAGAGAGGACTCAGAGAACAAATGTAGTTATGTACAGTTATATTGGGGAGAGATAAAGAAAAAAATAGAAGGAAAAGCGTGCAAAACGAAAGGAAGGAAAGGAAACGAAAACGAAGGAAGGGGAGGAAGGAACAACGGAAGAAGAAGGGTTGGAAGAAGACGAAGGCAGAGTGCAGGTAAACAAGAAAAGGGTGGTTCTGTGGACAAGGCACTAGTCGAAACAGCCAGCAGTTTCCAGGGCCTCGGTTCGAACCTCGGACGGAACGTATCTATCCCCCCACCCCCACCCCTCCCCTTCCCCCCACCTTCCGGCATTTCCTCTTTATTCTCTTGTCAAGAGATCTTCAGAGATAGTTTTAGGCCTAGTCCTTCGACAAAGACACTAAACCGAGGTTTTATTAAGTGTTAGTGTGTATTTAGGACTCGTAAAATACCCCCACGGCAACGATTTTTGCCCCAGCAAAATTGTTTTAGAGCTTATCTCATAAAAAAAAAAAACAGATAGGGAAAAAACAGAACAGTAAATTCAAGAATAAAGTGAATGGGTGGCTGTATTCTGGTAATACGCTCCCATAGTCGGGAGAGCAATCAGATTTAACATACTAAAACTAGTTGCAGACTGAGGCAACTGCAGGCGGGAAGTCTAAGCAAATCTTTAAAAAGTTACATCCGCCAAACATGAACAACGAATCACAAGACAAAACAGAGAAACCTGTTTGTTTTACGAGAAAGGTAGACAATTCAATAAAATACAAAATGATGTGACATGATCTCAGTATCATACAAGGAAATGCTATCCTATCCAGTGTAGTACTATGCGGTTACAAAACACTACATCACACACAATGTAAAATGCAACACTGTGCTTTGAATTCAGTGTAGTACAATATGACACAATATACTATTACGCAGTTCAGTACATTCTGAGCCACAAAAAACTGAGCGAAACGAAAACAAACGAAAAAAAAAAAAAAAACCAAAACCTTCTACATGTAAATACTTTACATCAGTCTGTTAACACCGGTATAGAGCAAACATTTGAGCCAGCTGCTCTCGCACTGACGACCCCAGAATGGATGGAAACTATTCCGCTTGGCTGGTTGCCTCCGTCAGACGTGTTTTCGCTAGTGTTATGTCGGCTGATTTGTTTGTTAACAGATTTACGCAAAACCTAGAGCACCAACTTGAAGGAAACTTGGTGGAAAGGTGGAGGATAGCCCAAGGACAAAACCGTTTAAATTTTTACCAGAGATCCGTGATGCATATCCGCCGGATATACTGGCAGATCCGGGCAGGATACTTCAGCAAGATGACGCCGAAATCAACAGAATCCAGTTGAAGGAAGCCTGTGGAGAATTAGGTGGTGGCCAGAGAACAATCCCGGTCGGTTTGGGTAAGGTCCTGTCCCTTGGTGGGGGATCCGGTTTAAAAGGGCGGATCTAGGATCCGTTCGACGTTGTAGAGATCTGTGCTTTCCTAGGTGCACTTCTGGTGGAGGAGGTAGTCCAGCGTTCTCGACTTGGCGTTTCTGATGGAAGACCACATTACCGAGGGGGAGCTGGGAGTATACACACGGTGCAGCGTGGTAATCTCTCTCTCTCTCTCTCTCTCTCTCTCTCTCTCTCTCTCCATGCGTGCGTGTGTACGTGTGCATGCGTGCGTGCTACGTGGGAATCTCTCTCTCTCTCTCTCTCTCTCTCTCTCTCTCTCTCTCCTCTCTCTCTCTCTCTCTCTCTCTCTCTCCATGCGTGCGTGTGTACGTGTGTATGCGTGCATGCTACGTAGGAATCTCTCTCTCTCTCTCTCTCTCTCTCTCTCTCTCTCTCTCTCTCTCTCTCTCTCTCTCTCATATCTTCCTCACTTATCTCTTTTAGGAGTGGAATCGGGAATCATGTGTGACTGAATGTTAAGTTTGACATATGTTAAACATTCTGTCCCTTAAAAATAGTCCCGAAGAAACAACAAAAAATGCGTAATAAAATAACTGCTCTCCCGCATGAGCATAATTTCTGCATTATTCCCCCTCCCCTACGCCATCACCACACACACACACACACACACACACCTTTCACTAAATCTTTTAAAGTCACATCAAGCAAGAAAAACTAAAGAATATTGTATTTTTTGTCGTGAAGACAATATATGAAAAAGAAATCAAGGGAAAGAAATTTAGAAAAAAGGAAGGAAGAAAGAAAGAAAGAAATGCGGTTTGAACAAATCCATGGTCTGCATCGCTGCGACACGGTACCGGGTAGTGTCATAGAATTTAGGCGTTAGGATTCGCCACGGAAGGATTCATTAGACCTGCTACTTCCAACTGCCGACAGAAACACAAAAGGAAATTAAAAAGAAGAAGGAAGCCAGCCATATGAAACGCATGCAAGAAGATATGAAAAACGGTCCACAGACATTACTCGGTTGTAGCACACAAAGAAAAATCAACATTAGAAATTTCACTATCGTGTTTGGCATGGCGTATGTTTAACTGTAATGGCGCTTTTTTTTTTTTTTTCAATTCTGACTTGGTCCAAATCTCATTTTCTATCGGTAGAAGACGACAGGTTTTCGTACTCTGCTGCTATCTTGGTCATTTCTTTGTTGCGAAATCTCTCGCTGTGCGCAGATCGTTCACGGGTCGTCTGCTCTCTCACTCTTTTGTTTCGTAATCTTGATGGCTGCGCGCAGATCGTTCACAATGTAGCGTTGAAATGACCGAAATAACCGTCGTTAGGTGAGCTCACGCACCTGCGGCGGTATTGTCGGATTTATGGTCGTCCTGCCTTATTGGTTCCTTATTCTGTGAAATATTGGTCAGGAGGTCACTAGTGTGTGTGTGTGTGTGTGTGTGTGTGTGTGTGTGTGTGCGTGTTTTTTTTCAATCCTACATCTCCGGGATGTCAGATTTCCTTTTATACCCCGTGTCGTATTTCATGGGTATTTCATTCCGATGAGTTTTCAAGATAACTTTAGTCAGGCATGCAGCTTCTATTTCCATGCTCCTCGCTGTAACACCATTATCCTGCCACCCGGTACCCCCCCCCCCCCCCCCCCCCCTCTTTGCTGATCGGTTCAATGTGCAGATTAAATGAATATATTGGGGTAAATAAAATAAACTGAAAGTAGCACATGTGAAATAAAAATAATGACAATAAACCAAGCAGGCTGGCAAAAAATGACATGCATGCCGTGTAGCTGCACCCTAAAAAGGCACACACATGAAGACAACATCTCCGGAGTTTCCGATTAGAGTGTATCTCACAATAACCATCTGAGATGATAAGTATATACACAGACTTGTTTTTGTATCTCTTAATATTTTGACTGTGATTTCCCACAAAAGCACATGCAGCATGCTAGAATTTGAAGAAATGAAAAAACTGAAATGTTGCTAATAATCTTTCCCTTCTCTCCCCATAAAAGACCTTTCATAATACATACTTCACATATAATGTCTGTTTGAAACAATATAGTATACTTTGCACCGAGACACAAATAGCTGTGACGAGGGAAGGGCTTCATGACGACGACTTTGCTCCCTGTGGGTTACCGGTGTCGGGACCGCAGCGGGACAAGCCGGGATGTGGCTGTGGACGGGGAACCGGTGTGAGCTGCGTGGGGTTAGTGCCACTGAAATGGCATAGACGATGTCACACACACACACACACACACACACACACACACACACACACACACACAAAATAATTCTAGGTGCTCCTCCGCTGGACAGAAATTGTCGTACGCGATAGTTATCTTGATGGGTGTAAAGACTTTCTCTCTTTTTTTTTTTCTACGGAGGCGGTGTGGACGGAACTTGAAGCTCTTCCTCAGCTCCCGAAGTTTTGTTTGAAATGTAAACCTCCTTAAAATCTAATAGTTACGTCGTAGTAGATGTTTGCCGGAGTTTCCGGTCACGTCGGCATTCGAGTCAATGAGCTGGCTGAATGCCACCCATAAAGAACTGCACACAGTCTCTGTCCCTCACACCGATCTACACTCCGGACTTCAGTCAAAGACCCCAGGCAAGAGGACTGGAATCCGCAGACGGATAACAAACTCTTTTGTAACCATCTGCCACTGGTGGGCGGTCAGGTAGAAACAGTTTTGTGTCTGCAACAC
>JADBJO010000438.1:22500-30000 GCA_016801955.1 Conus betulinus
ACGTATATGCAGTGTGTGTGTGTGTGTGTAAATAAATACGGTCCAGTGATGGCGAAAGCTAAAACCATTTTCTGTGATGTTGCTGTTTCATTTGCAGCCGAAACCGTGTTGTAATGTTTTAGCGTTGTTGACAGCGTATGCATGATTTTTAATTGGTGTTCCGACTGTCGGTGTAAAACAAGTCCACGCGGGTTTAAAACAACACGGTTGGCTGTATTCTTGCGCGTGGACTAACACACAGCCGTATCTTTAAAGAAAAAGCAAAAGAAAAAAAAGTTGCCCGTAAAAAAAAAAATGGCCAGCCTTCATCGCTAGAGTTTTGTACCCTGGGTTTGTTTGGAGAGAAGCTGCCAGGGCTTGTGTGCATACTGAATGTTTTTTTTTTCTCGTGTGCTGCTCTCCAGAAACCGACCTTGGTTTTAGTACGTTTGACCTCACCTTACCTGTCAGAGGTTTACTTTTAGACTGGGAAATATACGTTTGTTTGGGTAAGGTGATATCGCGTGTCGAGCAGACCGACTTAGTCGTGTTCCACAGAATAGGACAGACGCATTGTTGGTGTAGGTCGACGGAGGAATGATGAATCCACGGAACGAGTTACCAGTACGTGATGGTTAAGCAATTTCACGGGGGGGGGGGGGGGGGGGGGGGGGGGGGGGGGGGTATGTCTCGGGCGAAGGGGGGGTGGGTGTGGGCAGAGGAAGGGCAGAGGAGGAAGATAATGGACATTAAGGGGGGAGAGGGGTTGCAAGCGGATAAATTAACGGAAGGGGGGGGGGGGGGGGGGGGGGGGGGGGGGAAGGGGTTTTTACTGACTATGCAATACAGCAACAACTTCTCTGTCAAGTTGCGTAAACCTAAAAATTGCTGTTTCTAATCTCTAAGGCAGGAGAGCGTCGATCAAGCATATGTGCACTGCTCAGTGGCTGGCCGGCTGTTAACGGCTTTATCAGGCTCTGTGCCATAACGGAGAGAACTCATTTTGACTGGAAACACACCGCAGAGAAAGTGGGATGACGTTGTTGAACCCCAAAATGCGCAGTGGTCAACGTCTCTGGACACTCACACCCCAGTTAAGGTTCGACAGCCCTAGTAAGACTATGACAGATGTCCATAACACATTAATAGTTTTCAAGTGGATTGTTCGTGGAATTTGTGTGGTGCTTATTAAAAGCAGTTGTTTGTCCTTCTGTCAAAACTATTTCCGGATATTGTCTACAGGAATCTTGATGTCTTCTGAAATGAAGATCGTCATTTGCTGTCTACCTTGATGTAGTTTTTGTTCTCTTGGTATTGGTGTAGAGTTAGATAACACAGTGACCTCTCGTTTCGTCCTTTCCCGGTGCCACCTTTCCTATTTCTCTCTCGTGATAGGGGAAACTTTCTGAGAGTGCGCTTTGCTCTCGCTGCCTCGATCGGATCATTAATACAAGCAGTCATAGTATTCACATTTTATTTCGCAATTCTAGAATGATTCTATGATGGAGACAGTTAAGATCGATTATGGTGACGTACGAAGTATTACAGGACTCGCCGTCGATGGACAACTCGACTGTACAGCTTCAGCGCGACGAACATGCGGTGATGAAGCGAACGTGTGTTGATGAAATTAACATGTGTTGATGAAGCGAAATGTGTTGATGAAATTAACATGTGTTGATGAAGCCAACATGCGTTGATGAAATTAACATGTGTTGATGAAACCAACATGAGTTGATGAAATTAACATGTGTTGATGAAAACCAACATGCGGCGATGAAATTAACATGTGTGTTGATGAACCAACATGCATTGATGAAATTAACATGTGTTGATGAAACCAACATGCGTTGATGAAATTAACTTGTGTTGATGAAACCAACATGCGGCGATGAAATTAACATGTGTTGATGAAACCAACATGCGTTGATGAAGCGAGCATGCATTGATGAAATTAACGTGCTTTGATGAAACCAATATGCATCTCTCCTTCTGATGACTTACAGTCTACACACTGTACACAAAGTTGTTAGTAAACTCTCTCTCTGTGTGTGTGTGTGTGTGTGTGTGTGTGTGTGTGTGTGTGTGTGTGTGTGTGTGTGTGTGTGTGTGTGATCCCGTTTTTTACACAGTTTGTAAACTGTCAACAAACTGTTGTTAGTAAATCCCCCCCCTTCTCTGTCTTTGTCTGCTCTCTCTCTCTCTCTCTCTCTCTCTCTCTCTCTCTCTCTCTCTCTCTCTCTCTCTCTCTCTCTTCTCTCTCTCATTCGCGCGCGCGCGCGCGCGCGCGTGTGTGTGTGTGTGTGTATGTGTGTGTGTAAATTGTCCTCAAAACTTTTGATAAACCTCTCTCTCTCTCTCTCTCTCTCTCTCTCTCTCTCTCTCTCTCTCTCTCTCTCTCTCTCTCTCTCTCTCTCTCTCTCTGCGCGCGCGTGCGCGTGTGTGTGTATGGTCCCCGTTGTTTTACAGTTTGTAAACTTCCCTCAAAACTGTTGATAAACTCTCTCTCCTCTCTCTCTCTCTCTCTCTCTCTCTCTCTCTCTCTCTCTCTCTCTCTCTCTCTCTCTCTCTCTCTCTCTCTCTCTCTCTCTCTCTCTCTCTCTGGTCTCTCTCACAGTTTACACACGTTGTACCCCAAGCTGTTAGCAAAGTTCTCCACCTGTGTATGGTGTTATACGGGGGCACGCACTGCATGCATTATTAAACAGCTCGGGAGCCCCACACGTTTACTTTGTGGAATGATTGACAGCGCCTGGCAGAACCGGGCCGATAAATTACCGGCGAGCTGGCAATCCCCGTTTACAGTGAGTGTGCAAGGCCGGAATTCATACAACAGGGTGATCGTAAGAGGTTTCTGTTTAGTTTGTATTGGCCAGTCTGTTATCTTTGCCTTTTTTTTTTCCATTCCATTTTTCTTCGTTCATTTCCTGGTTTGTTTTCTTTTCCTTTTTCTTTTCTTTTTACGTCTTTCTACGTCTTTCTTCTTCTTCCTCTTCTTCTTCTTTTTCTTCTTCTTCTTCTTCTTCTTCTTCTTCTTCTTCTTCTTCTTGTTTTACATTTCCCCCATTGTTTTGTTTTGAGTCTCTCTCTCTCTTTTTTTTTTTTGCTCTCTTAACACACACACACACACACACACACACACACACACACACACACACACACACACACACACACGCTCCTTTTTTCCGATTATTGCTTTTTATTCTTCTTCTTTTTTCTTTTTTTTGTCGGCATGCCTTTCTGTTTTGTTGATTTGTTTTTCCCTTTCTCTCTTGCACGGCGAGCGAGAAGAAACAGAAAATGGTACGCGGTTGCTTAATAATTAAGCAAAGGATTATTGTCGCACTAGCTGAGATCGCTTTGTTTCTTTTGTCTATACAGCAGTGGGAGAGGCGCGTTTGTGTGGAAAATTTGTGCAGCAGTGTGTGTGTATGTGTGTGTGTGTGTGTGTGTGTGTGTGTGTGTGTGTGTGTGTGTGTGTGTTGTACATCGCATGTGCGCGCATGTGCTAACACTTCTATTTATGAAAGTGTGTGTTGTTGTGTTATGTGTTTGCAGGCGTCTCTCTCTCTCTCTCTCTCTCTCTCTCTCTCTCTCTCTCGTGGCTCTCTCTCTCTCTCTCTCTGTGTGTGTGTGTGTGTGTGTGTGTGTGTGTGTGTGTGTGTGTAAGCATTGGATTCGACAAATTATTGAAGTAAAAATCCTGTTCACGCGTTTACAGAGGAGCCTTGATTTTAGGGACCGGCACATAGGTCAATGTGTGTCTCAGTGTGTGTATGTGTGTGTGTGTGTGTGTGTGTGTGTGTGTGTGTGTGTGTGTGTGTGTAAGTACCGATATATAAGACAGTTAATAATGATATTGAAAGAAAATTCTACTTATGAACTTACAGTAGAATTGGATTTTAGGGAGCAGCATAACACGCTGTAAACACTACCGTGCCAAAAGCACGACCAAGGGAAATGATCCCATAGGCTTTCCAGCATGTCAGACCCCAATTCAAAACCTTACAAGATAAACCTTCCTTTGAAAGACAGCTTCTTCCGGTCAAATATTGAAGTGAGACTGGTTAAGACAAAGAAAACGTGTTGAATGTTGTGTTTATTTGCTGTCAACATTAGAGTGTTCTCTGATTAAATTCATTTTGGTCCTAGTTTTTGGAAAGAAAACGCAACGGAGGGAAATTGTGCCAGAAGGTGGGTGAGCAGTAGTTCTTCTTGCGCAGAGGGAGTGTTACACCAGCGCTTCTGTCAATACATCATCAGTGTCCTTAGCCAACCAGGGTCGTTCGGTGCACCATGTTTTGCCCAATCATGTTTCACCTAATCACGTTTCACTCAGTCACGTTTCCCCGATCACCTTTCACCCAATCACGTTTCACCCAATCACGTTTTGCCCATTACGTTTCGCCCCCGTCACGTTTTACCCCAATCACGTTTCATCCAATCACGTTTTCACCCAATCATGTATTGCCCATTACGTTTCGCCCCGTCACGTTTTACCCAATCACGTTTCATCCAATTACGTTTTACCCATCACGTTTTGCCCATTCACGTTTCACCCAGTCACGTTTCACCCAATCACGTTTCACCCAGTCACGTTTCACCCAATCACGTTTCACCTAATCATGTTTTGCCCATTTACATTTCGCCTGTCATGTTTTACCCAATCACGTTTCACCCAATCACGTTTTCACCCAGTCACGTTTCACCCAGTCACGTTTCAACCCAATCACGTTTCACCTAATCACGTTTTGCCCATTTACGTTTCGCCCTGTCATCACGTTTTTTACCCATTCACGTTTCACCCAATCACGTTTCACCCAGTCACGTTTCACCCAATCACGTTTCACCCAATCACGTTTTGCCCATTTACGTTTCGCCCTGTCATGTTTTACCAACCACGTTTCATCCAATCACACGTTTCACCCACTCGCGTTTCGCCCAGTCACCTTTCACCCGATTATGTTTTACCCAATTACGTTTTACCCAATCACATTTTGCCTATTGACATTTTCGCCTAATTACGTTTCGCCCAATGCGTCTGCATTCCCACACCTCCATCACTGGTTCAATCAAAACCGTTATAATCAAGTCGTTTAAAACTAGCGGTTGTGTAAAATGCATTCGCCATTAGTTCGTTGAAAACCTCCATTTTGCATAAATGAGGACAATGATAAAATGACAAGAGCGACAGCTCTCAGAATTCGTCAGTCCTTGAGGACATATCAGTGTATGATCAAATGATGTTTTGGAGGGAATAGGGCCTACCAGTCCGTTAACTGCCTTCCCCATCGCTGCCAATCAATGCAAGTAACGCAGCCAAAATGTCATACTTCCTTTGCACCCACTCTGCAAAGTAAAAGCCCGCTTCCCAACACCCTTGCTTTCATTCAACGCCCATCTTCCGCCGAATATGAGAAGATAAGAGATTGCTCATTCTTCGTTTTCATTGTCCTGAAACGTTGTTTATCTTGCCTGAAGAAGACCTAAGAGGTCGAAACGCGTCGTGTTATGTCTTGTCATTTGTTTGTCCATGTTTTATTGGCGGACTGACCAGAAATAATTCTCGGAAATGAAAGTCGGGATAAAAACACTTTTGGGGTGAACCGTGAGTGAAATGGGGGGGTGAAACGGTACACCGTAGATTTCTAGAGCTTGGAAAGGGAACACAGGCAACGACGCAGGAGAAAATAGGACTGGGAGAAACTTCATGCTACAATGGGGGTGCCAAAGTGATGAACGTGGCTCCGGTTTGTCTCCAAATTCTGACGGTTCCGGGCAAGTGTTCAGGTTTCTACTGATCAATATATCCTAAGGTGAATCCGACCAGGCAATCAATACCGTCAGCACTGACAGTCTGTCAACCGGACCGGAAACGATCACGTCCCTGCCGGAAGGTGGTTTTCTCTCCTCCCCCCCCCCCCCCCCCCCCCCCTCATCCGCCTACCCGCCACCCTTCCCCTCTTCACACACACACACACACACACACACACTCACTCACTCACCACTCACTCACACGCATTTACACACACACATGCATATTTACACTAGACAGGAAGTCAGCCTTCTACTCTACACGCACAGTGGGTGTTTGCAAGATGGATGTTCACGGAATTATGACATTTCTCCAACACCGCCCGTACGTAGGTCAACAAGTGACGTCACTGTGAATGTCGTCACGGGGTTGGGTCGTCATGGCGGGTCTTTTTTGTTCGTTCCGGTGATTTATTCATGAAAGCGAGCGGGTAGAAGCTTTCTTTTGTCTTGTGAGTGTCATTCTGTCGATCTGCGTTTCCTGACCCCTTTGTCTCTCTGTCTGTCTGTCTGTGTCCGTCTCTCTCTCTCTCTCTCTCTCTCTCTCTCTCTCTCTCTCTCTCTCTCTCTCTCTGTGGAAAACTCTCTTCCTCCGTCTGCCAAAACATGTCAATCACTGCCGTCCTTTTGACCATAGTCTCAACGCCCTACTTTTATGCTTGCCTCTGTATTAGCTAATGAAAATGTGCGAACGTGCGTGCGTGCGTGTGTGTGTGTACGTGTGGGTGGTGTGTGGGTGTGGGTGTGGGAGTGCGCGTGCGTGCGTGTATGTGTGGGCGTGTGTGCGTGCATGTGAACGCGCACGCGTACGTGTCTGATTGTGTTTGTGTAAATTTTCTTTTTTTTTTTTTTTTTTTTTTTTTTTATTCTCATTATTATTATTATTATTTATTATTGTTATTGTTATTATTATAATGTTGCTATATATTCTTCATGTTTCTGCCATTCACACATTCTCTCTGGCAATCACATCTTTTCATCTGTCAATGGCAATCGGCCACTCATCTTGAATCTAAATAAACTTCTTTTATTTTTGTAAACAAACAAAGTGAAAAAGAGAAAGGGTAAGATGGTATGTGTGTGTGTGTGTGTGTGTGTGTGTGTGTGTGTGTGTGTGTGTGTGATATTTCTTTCTCTAGTCTCTGATTGTTGAGAACAGACGAAAGAAGACTGGTCGAAAACAAGAATTAATTTCATTCTGGTAATACTGTCCGCATGTGTATGTAGGAAGGAGAGTTACTGGACATTGTACTCGCTTACGAAGAGGGGGTGGGAATCCGGTGACCATGGGTTCTTTTTTCTCGCAAGGGAATTATCTGTTCTTGTTGTTATTTCAATATGCTAGTTTCAACACTGTAATGTAAAGACAAAAAATTCAACACCCACTGTGGGCCGAATGTGAGAATTGGTTGCTGGTTCTTCGTTTTCATTGTCCTAAATGTTTTGTTTTGTTTTGTTGTTGTCGTTGTTGTTGTTTGTTTGTTTGTTTTGCCTGAAGAAGACCTAAGAGGTCGAAGTGTATCGTGTTTTGTCCTGTAATCTATTTGTCTGGATTGCCTAGCGGAACTAATGACTTTCCTTTTTAAAATTTGTAAGACAAAAGAAAATGTTCAACTGAAAAATATTGAACCGTTATGTACAATACACTATCACACACACACACACACACACACACACACACACACACACACACACACACACACACAC
>JADBJO010000438.1:35000-37500 GCA_016801955.1 Conus betulinus
ATGATGGGTACAAAAAACATCGTATCCAACTTAGACCTACCGGTGAAGTATTAATACATGCTGTCCTTCCTAAAATTGTCGTTTTTGTGTGCGATTGTTAGCTATTGTAAGTAAGATTAATGACAAGAAGAATGAAACGGACTACGGTGTTGCTGGAAAGAAGCCCAAAATACAAATAAATGCACTATCAAAATGCAAAGCTTAAAGCTACATTGCAAAAAAAAAAAGACAAATGCATCATCGACGAACGGATATTCTTTCTCTACGTTTGATGAACACGTTCGGTGGGAAACAAAACAAAACGAACAAACAAACAAAACAAAACAAACAAAAATACACACGTACAGTGTTTTTTTCCCATTACGTTCAGCGTTTAATGATTGTGGTAGCAGACGTGACTGTATGAAACTGCGTTACCAGTTTGCCGGAGTAAAGAATCGATTCCGATTGACAAATCATAGTCTATTTAGAACAGAGTGAGCCTTCTCTAGAGGCGACGCGTATTGTGTGTCAGTTCGTCCATTTATTCACCTTTGCTTCCTTGTGTGTGTGTGTGTGTGTGTGTGTGTGTGTGTGTGTGTGTGTGCGCGTGTGTGCGCGCGTGCGCGTGTGTGTGTGTGTGTGTGTGTGTTATCGAAAGAAATGTCTTTTCTGTGTCACCATCTGAGTCATGCAACCAAAAATGACGCAGTACGATCCCACCCCCACTCCCAACCCCACCCACATCCCCAAACATGTGGAAATCGAACACGAGCAGGTTTTTTTTTTTTTTTTTTTGTTTTTTTTTTTTTATTTCACAGACAAGAAGTGTTTTCAAAATCGATGTTTTCAGGACCGGAAACAGATTTCCCCCAACGAGCACCCGCTCACGGCAGTAAAACATGCGTGTTCCTACTAGGTGAAGTACTTGAGAAGAAGGTCGCACACATACGTACTTTACAAGGGTAGGCCGGTCTTCTCATTCCCATTTGATTCCACGGACCTTTGCAGCTCTTTAGCTACGTATTCATAGCCACTGTGTCGGACAACGTTGGGGATTCTGTCTGCGAGTGCCAAACATGGCAGGAAGACAGACGTTATCCAGTAGTGAGTTTCTGTGGCTGTTTGAGACAGTTTCACTTCGCAATGACCGAGCGTGGGCACAGATGTGAGGAGAAATAAGGTTGATCACCCTCGTGTGTGTGTGTGTGTGTGTGTGTGTGTGTGTGTGTGTGTGTGTGTGTGTGTGTGCGTGCGTGCGTGCGTGCGTGTGCGTGCGTGCGTGCGTGCGTGCGTGCGTGCGTGCGTGCGTGCGTGTGTGTGTGTGTGTGTGTGTGGTGTGTGTGTGTGTGTGTGTGTGTGTGTGTGTGTGTGTGTGAAAGTGTGTTGTGTGTGTGTGTGTTTAAGAGAGAGAGAGAAACTGGTGTGGTATGTTCTTGATTTTATGCCCCACCCCCCTGTCCCTCATCACCTACCCTTCTGCGCCCCCTCTCCTCTCTCGCACCCCCCCCCCCCCCCCCCCCCCCCCCCCCCCCCCCCCCCCCCCCCACCCCCCGACCCCCTCCGTGCATCTCTTCTCGTGTTTGGCATAGAAGAAACGTGTAGTATTCACTGTCTCTGATTAACTCTGTTTAAAGGCATGTTCGGGTCGACGAGACCAGAGAAACTCTGTGACTACGGACAGGGCGCTTTTCTGTTCATGAAGAGAATCTCTTGTCGATCTTTCGTTCGAACCGCCTCCCTCGCTCCTCTGCACTTACTTCTCTCTCTCTCCCTCTCCTCTCTCTCCCCTCTCTCCTCCCCTCCCATCCACGCTCCGGGTCCTCTCCTCTCTCCTCTCTCTCTCCTCTCTCTCTCCCCTTTCTCTGTCTCCTCATCACACTCGCGCTCCCCGTCACGTCTCTCACCCCTCATTTCTCCTCTCCTCTGTCTCGCTCCACTCTCCTCTCTCCTCTCCGTCCCCTCCTCTCGCCCACTCGGCGTTTCTCCTCTCTCCTCTCCTCTCTCTCTCTCCTCTCTCCTCTCTCCACACTCCTTCCCCCACCCCACACACTTGCACCACCATCACACACCTCTCCCCCTCCTTTGCTCGCCCCCACACTCGCCTCACCCTCTCCTCATCTCTCACGCCTCTCTCACACATTATGTTCCTCTCTCTTTCTCTCACACACACACATGCACACACACACACACACACACACACACACACATCACACTTTGCATGTCCCCGCCTGCACACATATGCACACACACTCATGCAGGCGCACACACACACACACATATGCGGCACGCGCCGCACGCACGCACACACACACTCACACACACACACACCACACCCACACACCCACACACGCACACGCAGGCTCCCCGGCCCCCCCCCCCCCCCCACCACACACACACCACACATATATACACACACAGGTTTCTTACTCTGAAATGTGTTATACGAATGTTAGGGATTTAGGAGATGGACGGATCGTGGAATGAAATTTTTCTGGGCCCTTTTTTTTTCGCCTTCAGA
>JADBJO010000438.1:50000-60000 GCA_016801955.1 Conus betulinus
CATTCTCTGTTAAAAAGATTATTCGAAAGAAAGAAAGAAAACGACAAGGACATACTGCAGTTAATGTAGACCTCCATCCTCACCTCATTCCTGTCTCTCCCTCTCTCCCTTTCAGTCTTCCTTTCCCCTCCCTTCTGTTTCACTCTCCCGAGGGAAAGGAAGAGAGAAAGAAAGAAAGAAGCACAAAGGAGAGGGGGGGAGGGGAGGGGGGGGGGGTCGATTTAAAAAGAAACAAACTGCTCAAAGGAGATCAGGGAGAGTGCAGTCATACAGAATTATCATTTCCGCCATGGAAAGGATTCGTAGGTTCGGACTAAAAGAGTTAGTTCCCGTGTACTTTTGTGTAACCTGACAAAGAAAAGAAACGAAACAAAACAAAAAAGAAAGAAAACAACAAACCCCATAATGTCAACATTTCTGTCACAAAAAAGCTTTAATACCATATGAACATTATAGTGATAGATAGTTATTAGTTGTTAACAGTATTCACACATAGTTATAAAAGTTGTTAACAATGTCTACACATTGTTCACGAGCAATGGTGAATTTGTAATAATCTTGGTGAACGGATGTGGCATTCGCCTTTTCATTCAGATCCGTACCATAGATCCGCATTAAAAAAAAAAAAAATTCATCTTTCCACCAAGTTTGGTTGAAATCGGCTCAGTAATTTTTGCCTCATCCTTCTCACAGACAAATAAACAAACAGACGCAGATAACAAACAGAACGTTATCAGCGGAGGTAACAACAATCGGCAAAAGCCGTAACACGCAGTTCACCCACAACCAGACCCCATGCAGGAAACGTGAGAGACTTCACACCTATGTACACTCCCCCCCCCACCCCCCCACCCCCACCCCCACCCCCAGCTCTCTTTCTCCCATCCTGTGACGATTGTGTACGGGTGGCTCTGTGGTAAAGTACCGAATTTGCAGGAAAATTGCAGGTGTTCGAATCCTGTTAAGGTCCTTACATACTGTGTTCTAAACAGTATGCAATTCTGCACATCAGTTATGTGTTTGATTAGCGTGCATGTACATCTATCTATGCATGCACTGTTTAGAGGAAAGGGTTTAACGGCATGTTTGTTTTTACAAGCATGATTTGTTGAGTACATTTTCGTCCATGTTTTTTTTTTTTTTTTTTTTTAATCATTGACATAAGTAGAATTGTCTGTATATTGTATACCTGTATTACTAATAGTATGATTGTGTTGTTGTAGTAAGGCAGGTAGAGCAGTTTTCTTGATCGTGTTCTCTATAAATATCCATTATCATTAACATTATTATTGTCATCACCATCATCATTATCATTTTAAAATTTCTAGTGGTTTTTTTTTTTTTCTTGATCATGTAAACCTTCTGGTGTTATGTGGTGTCAGTGCAGTTTAAGATAGATTCACTCCCCCTCCTACGCCAGCCTTGTCTCTCCCCCCCTTCTCTCTCTCTCTCTCTCTCTCTCTCTCTGCTGGGATCGAAAACTTCGCTGCTGATTCAGTCTTTCGTTCATATGGGCTTTCAACTTGACCGTGACTTGCTTCCTCCACTCACTCGGTCTCACACACTGAAAGAGGGGTGGACAGGAGTTGGGAGAGAGGGGGCGGAGGGTGTGGGACAGGAGGAGAGAGAAAAGACCTTAATCCTCCCCCAAGGTCAAGTCTCTCGCCATTGCAAAATGATCCAGTCCCCTGCCACTGGGCTAGTAACGTGACGACAAAGCGCGCGTCAATGACATGAGGTGCCTGGTACTGTGCTTACGTCACCTTTTTTTTTTTGTAAGGTGTGCATTATTGCCTCTCTGTCGTGCGCTGTTTGAAGTGGAATACATGTAGAATTGCAGCTAGGGGAGTGGGCGATTATTACTGTTGCCATTGTTTGTGTGGCATTGTTTTTTTTGTTTGTTTGTTTCTCCCTTTGTTTTATGGCTTTTGTCTAATAATAACTCTGGACGTGGGCAGACTTCAAATGAAATAACGGCAAAGAGTGAGGGAGGGGAGGAGAGGAGAGAGAGAGAGGGGGGGGGGGGAGGGAGGAGGAGGCGGTTCCGGGGGTTCTACAAACTACCACCTCACCCTACCCCACCCAACATGCCTACCACACCACCAGCTAGCATTTTCAGGCCGTTGCCCTCCGATCCATTCCCCACTCGAACCTTCCCTTCAGAAATCCCACTCTCGTATAACTGATCCGGCCCTGAGTTATGTTTTCAGTTGCGTCTCTCGATTGGTTAGCTATTGATTTTTGTCTATCAACGGGATTGTACACAAACTACTGAACGTATTCAAACCAAATTTCGTCAAAACACCAAATTTGGCCCAAGAGTATTCTGTTCCACAGTTGGAGCCGATCTGTGGTGTGGACACAGATCAAAGATTTTGTTCCACTGTTATTGAGCTAAAGGCAATGAATCGATTTTCATAAAACTTGTTGGAAAGATGGAAGACAGTTCTACGGATTAAGTTATTATTCTTGGAGCACTTGGTGTTCTGATAGTAGGTCTAATTTCAGAGACATACATAGATCTGTATATGGTGTAGATTTGGACCAAACAACGGGCTTCGGTTCCAGTCATGTTACTGATGGGATGGTAACATTTTTTTTTCCCGCTGAATGTGAGCAGTGTAAAGTTCCTGTTGCAAACGGTTGCCTGTCTATGAAGTTATATATTTTCAGGGAATGTTCAAACTCTCCAGTGACACAAACGTTATGTTGTATTTTTTGCTTGTCCAATTTGTTCAGAGAAAAAAGAGAAACGGAAAGAAAGAAAGAAAGAAAGAAAACTAAAACTAAAAGAAACACGGAAAGTAACTCCTGCAGTCCGTGCCGTTCCATCGGAGCACAGGTCCGCGCTCTTCTCAGTGGCCTAAATGTCGTTTGTGTTTGTTTCGCTTTTGACATCACGAGTTACCCATACAATGAAGGTTCTGAAATTTTTTTACATGCAATACGTGCACACCAGATATCCGATTTGCTAATAGTAGAGATTCCTTCAATCGATTGACTGGCGGAAAAAGGGGGGGGGGGGGGGGGGGGGGGGGGGGGGGGGGGTAGTGGAGTTGGCGGGAGCAGGCAGGCAAAAACGAGAGGGTGGAAGGCGGGGGTGGAAGAACAAGGTAAAGGGGGGGGGGGGGGGGGGGGGGGGTTAATTACTCTTGCTTTGTTTTTTGTTCGCTTTGTTTTTCGAAAATGCTCGTGCTTTTTTATTATGAAAATCGTCAGTCGGTTTAGAACGAAATAGATTAATGTCATAACTATCCATCAGGGTTCTCTCTATATTTTTTTCTTCTTTTTTTTTCCCTTGATGCACATCACCTGTATGATAGAATCGGAACCATGGCTACGAAGACAAAAGCGCACCACACTCAAAGAAATGTAGTGTTTTTGTTCGAAGACCGACGAGGCGTGAGCTTCAAATTGGCGTTATTGTTGTTGAGGCTGGCTATGAATTTGCCTTAAACCGCTGATCTGTGTGGACTGGTTTAGATGAGGTTTAACATCCGATCACAGAGAGACCTTGGCTGATATGGCAGCTAGACAGGGATAGTCATCCCAGGAGAGAAGAGAGAGAGAGAGAGAGAGAGAGAGAGAGAGAGAGAGAGAGACAGACAGACAGACAGACAGAGAGAGAGAGGAGAGAGAGAAGGGAAGTATTCAACACTACACTGCTACCACCCGAATGACAACACATTAAGATGAGCAGTGTGAAAATGACCTTTTTTTGTATTGGATATCCTGGATTCGATCCCACTGCCTTGTTAGTGCGTGTCCGGTGCTTTTGCTAAGCAGATGGACCGCCGCGGATGACATATGTGACAATCCAGAACCATACACATGTCGTGTCTGAATGTATTGACATTTCCTTGTGAAACTGCAAAAATAACCATGGCCGGATTTTAGATGGCTGTTTTACTGTAGAGAGACAGAAGAGCGGTGTGGAAATACATATCAGAAACAATCACGTTACCTTGTCGACCCTGTGTATGTATGTGTGTGTGTGTGTGTGTGGGGGGGGGGGGGGTGCGTGCGTGCGTGCATGCGTGTGTGTGTGTGTGTGTGTGTGTGTGGTGTAGTAGTGTCGTGTCGTGTGTGTGTGTGTGTGTGTGTGTGTGTGTGTGCGCGCGCGCGCGCAGCGTGTCCGTGTATGAGAGAGAGAGAGAGAGAGAGAGAGAGAGAGAGAGCTGTCACCAGGTTTAGCTTTTATAGATACAACATGGTGGTAATATGTATGTCAGGGTAGACTGAAGTTAATATTTCAAACACTATTTATATGGGTCCATTTACGGAGTCAGTATTGACTGTCCATGTTCATGCTAGTGTAGATATGTTTCCCAACACGAATTTTCATATCTGTATTGCATAATGTTTCTCTGGGCATTGTACTTAAGTCTGGGTCTAGTAAATCGTGAGATAACCGTCCTGTTTATAACAGTTTGTTGTCTGGAGCGGCTATCCTGGAAACAAGTCTCAACTTCGACCATGCTGCACACTGTACATTGTCCGTCTGTCTGTCTGTCTGTCTGTGTCTGTCTGTCTGTCTCTCTGTCTCTCTCTCTCTCTCTCTTCTCTCTCTCTCTCTCTCTCTCTCTCTCTCTCTCTCTCGCCTGTGTGTGCCGTGTGTGTGTGTGTGCGTGTGTGTGTGTGTGTGTGTTATTCAAAGCACGGGCGAGTGGCGCTTTTGTTTTGTTTTGTTTTAAAAAGCAAAAAAAAAAAAAAAAGAAGACAACCCCAGTCTTGGGTGAACCAATGGGCATGCGTTTTTTTCACAACTTAACATCGAGGAAAATGGGTCAGACGATTTTTCCTGACCAGCGGACAATGACTTGTTTTCAGGTGTAACCCATTCACAACAAAAACAATCAAACGATGTAAACAATCTTAACCAACCAATGGATTTGAACAGGTTTTCTACCAAGCACCGATGAAAAACCCGCACATTAACAACTCATTTACCTGACCAATGGAAACGGCGTGTTTTCAGGGCGCACCAATGAGAAAAACGTGTATAGAGGAAGCGACCAGCCAATCAGAAGCGCAGGATGGGGAGCGGCGCGTTCTAGGAGGCCGTCGCCGGACAACGCCTCCGACACCGACTCCAGAGGCTCCATGTCTCGCCCCTCGTCCAACGCCACCCCCGAAGGGCAAACCGTCAGTACAGATCTATGGCGCGTCGATACTGTCAAAAGTCCTCAAGAACTTTTTTTTTTTCTCTCAAAAAGTACGATTTAAGAAAGAAGAAAAGAAAACAAAAACAAAAACAAAAAAAAAATAAAAAAAAAAAGAAAGAAAGAAAGAAAGAAAAAACAAGGAACGATGATAATTCATTTTCCCCATCAAAACCAGTAAATATTTCTGATTTTTTTGTTTTTGTTTTTGTTTCATAACTACTCGTTTTCTTGCTTTTCAACGTAAAAAGATGGTCAGAATTGATCAAAAAGTCCAGGGGATAGGAGATATCCGAGTGCGATTCTTGTAAAGGTACCACATTAACATACTTTTAATTGTGACAGATTGGATGCAAATAAGTGATTGCACATAGCCTATATAGATTTTGCGAGGAAGAGGAAGGGATTATGTGGATCGTCTGGGGGGGGGGGGGGGGGGGGGGGGGGGGGGGCTCTGTGGTTTGTCTGGTGGGCGGGGAGGCCTGTCGTTTTTTTTTTTTCTGAGAAAGAGGTAGATAGGTGTGCGTGATTGTCCGGTGGAGGAGCAGGTCTATGCGAACTGTCTGGGGGGGAGAAAAGGGCTATGTGGATTGTCTGAGGGAGGGAGATGCCAGTGTGGATAGTGGGGGGGGGGGGGGGAGACTTGCATGGAATGCTTTGGGGAGAGGAGGCCTATATGGATTGTTTAGGCGAGGGAAAGGCCTATATGGATTGTTTAGGCGAGGGGAAGGCCCTTTATAGATTGTGTCGAGAGAGGGGAGGCTATTTGGATTGTGTCTAGGGAGGGGAGGCCTATATGGATTGTGTCGAGGGAGGGGCGGCCTACATGGATTGTGTCAAGAGAAGGGAGGCCTCTATGGGTTGTTTCGAGGGAGGGGAGGCCTAAATGAATTGTGTCTAGCGAGGGGAGGCCTGTATGGGTTGTGTTGAGGGAGGGGCGGCCTATACGGATTGTGTCGAGGGAGGGGGAGCCTATATAGATTGTGTCAAGGGAGGGAAGGCCTGTATGGATTGTCAGGGGAAGGGGAGGCCTATATGGATTGTCAGAGGAACGGAAAGCCAAAATCGATTGTCGGGGGAGGGGAGGGGAGGCCTACATGGATGTCAGGGGGAGGGGGAGGCCTATAGGGGGGGGGGTAGGTCTATATGGATTGTCTTAGGGTAGGTCTGTATGGATTGTCTTGGGGAGGGTAGGTAGGTCTATATGGATTGTCTGGGGAGGGCAGGTCTATAGGGATTGTCTTGGGGGGGGGGTCTATATGGTAGCAGAGGGGAGGTGTATGGAATGTCAGGGGAAAGGACGGCCTTTATCGAATCTCTGGGGGACAGGATGCTTATATGGATTGTCTGAGGGATGGGAGAGGCCTTTATGATTATCTTTGAGGAGGGAGGTCTATACGGATTGTCAGGGAGGGAGGGAGGCCTATATGGATTGTCAAGGGGAGGGGAGGCCTTTATGGATTGTCTTGGGGAGGGGAGGTCTATATGGAATGTCAGGGGGAGGGCTATGTTGACTGTCAAGGAGAGGGGAGGTCTATATGGAATGTCAGCGGGAGGGGAGACCTATATGGAATGTCAGGGGGAGGGGAGGGCTATGTTGACTGTCAGGGAGAGGGGAGGGCTATATGGAATGTCAGGGGGAGGGGAGGGCTATATTGACTGTCAGGGGGAGGGGGAGACCTATATGGAATGTCAGGGGGAGGAGGAGACCTATATGGAATATCAGGGGGAGGGGAGGGCTATATTGACTGTCAGGGGGAAGGGAAGCATATATGGATTGTCGGGGGGAGGGAAGGGCTATATGGATTGTCTTGGGGAGGGAGGGCTCTATGGAATGTCAGGTGGAGGTGAGGCCTTTATGGAATGCCATGGGAGGGGAGGGCTATATGGAATGTCAGGTGGAGGGGAGGCCTTTATGGAATGCCATGGGAGGGGAGGGCTCTATGGGATGTCAGGTGGAGGGGAGGGCTATATGGAATGTAAAGGGGGAGGGGAGGCCTTTATGGATTGTCTTGGGGAGGGGGGGAGGGGAGGTCTGTATGGAGTGTCAGGGGGACGGGAGGGCTATATGGAATGTCAGGCGGAGGGGAGGGATACTTAGAATGTCAGGCGGAGGGGAGGGCTATATGGAATGTCAGGGGGAGGGGAGACCTATATGGAATGTCAGGGGGAGGGGAAGCCTTTATGGATTGTCTTGGGGAGGGGAGGGCTATATGGATTGTCAGGGGGAGGAGAGGGCTATATGAGTGTCAGGCGGAAGGGAGGGCTATATGAAATGTCAGGGAGAGGGGAGGGCTATACAGATTGTCAGGGTGAGGGGAGGGTTATATGCAATTTCAGGGGGGTGGGAGGGCTATATGGAATGTCAGGGGAGGGGAGGAATACATGGAATGTCTTGGGGTGGGGAGGGGCTATATGGAATGTCAGGGGGAGGGGAGGGCTGTATCGAATGTCAGGGGGAGGGGAAGCCTATGTGAATTGTCTCGGGGAGGGGAGAGGTCTATATGGATTGTCTTGAGGAGGGGAGGGTTTATGGGATGGGGGGGGGGGGGGGGGGGGGGGGGGGGGGGGGGCTACATGGATTGTCTTGGGGAGGGGAGGGCTATGTGGAATGCCTTGGGGGGAGAGGAGGGCTATATGGAGTGTCAGGAAGAGGGGAGGGCTATATAGAATGTCAGGCGGAGGGGAGGGCTATATGGATTGTCAGGGGGAGGGGGGGGAGACCTTAATGGGACGTCAAGGGGAGTGGAGGGCTATATGGATTGTCTTGGGGTTGGGAGGTCTATATGGATGTCAGGGGAAGGGGAGGGCTATATGGAATGTCAGGGAGAGGGGAGGCCTTTATGGATTGTGCTAGGGAGGGGGGGGGGGCGGTCAGGAAGAGGGGAGATTAAACAGATTTTTTTCACACACGCCATCATATGTTTGTTTGTGCTCTTTGGAAGCTTGTTCCATTTTCTTCCCAAGTGTGTTCCCCTTTTTTTCCAAAGTTTGTTCCCTTTCTTCCACTGCATGTTCCCTGTGGTCATGCTCTGTGTCCTTTTGCAGACCGCTGGTGGGGCTCCCCCACAGTACAGCCAGCGACAGGCCCCGCCACCCCCACGTCCTCCCACCAAGAGGAAAGAGCTGGTGTTCAAAGAGGACGATTACCAATACGTCGATGAACATGTTATCAAGGTGTGTGTGTGTGTGTGTGTGTGTGTGTGTGTGTGTGTGTGTGTGTGTGTACGTACGTACGTACGTACGTACCTACGTACATATGTAGGCTTGTGTGTGGGTTTGAGTATGTGCTTCTATGTGTGCTAACTGGATGGGTACACGAAAACCCAATGCCCTCCCACGGAGAGGAAAGAAGAGTGTTCAAAGAGGATAACCAACTCGTCGATGAACGTTATCGTGGGGGATGGGGAGAGCGGAACAGAATGATGTGTGTGTGTGTGTGTGTGTGTGTGTGTGTGTGTGTGTGTGTGTGTGTGTGTGTGTGAGGGCAATAAAATATTGTCATCATCCTTTGTAAATGTCATCATCATCGTCGTCATTGTTGTCGCTAGTATTATTGTCATTATCTTTGTTCCATTATTATTGTTATCACTATCATTATCATCATTATTATTACCATTATCATTATCTTCACAATCATCATCATCATTATTATTATTATGATTGTTGTTGTTGTAAATGTCTCGCTGTTGGTATGTGCTATTGCTAGTTTTCTTTTTCATCCATCGTCTCGTTCCTGCTGCTGCTGTTGTTGATCTCGCTTCTCGTTGTTCATTCCTTGACTGGATTCGTGGACGAGTATGAAAGCGAGTGCACAACAGAGAGAGCATGTGATGAAGACTCGAGTACTTCCTCATCTCCACCAAAACATGGAGGATTTCCACCCTGCCCTTATCTCACCCCGTAACATGTCATAATCCATCGATTCCTACAACACATTTACAGACGCCACAGAAACTCTACAACGGTACTTTCCGGGAGTTGGTGACGTACCTGACCTCAGACCCCTCCTGGAACGAGCTGGCCAAGGTGAGGGCCATCTTCCGATGGGTGACTTCGGTGGATGTGTTCAGCCTGAAAGTGGAGGAGACCCCGCCGAAGCAGTCGCCCATGGAGTACTTCGTCAAGATCCAGAACAACACGGGCAACCACGCCCATCTCTTCAGCGGCCTGTGCCAGTGAGTGTGTGTGTGTGTGTGTGTGTGTGTGTGTGTGTGTGTGTGTGTGTGTGTAGTGTGTGTTTGTGTGTGTGTGTGTGTGTGTGTGGTGTGTGTGTGTGTAGTGTAGTGTAGTATTTGTGTGTGTGTGTGTGTGTGGTGTTTGTGTGCATCTGTGAGTGTGTGTGTGTGTGTGTGTGTGTGTGTGTGTGTGTGTGTGTGTGTGTGTGTGTGTGTGTGTGTGTGTGTGTGTGTGTGTGTGTAGAGAGAGAGAGAAAGAGAGAGAGAGAGTGTATGTGTATGTATTTGCGTGTGTGTGTATGTACGAGAGAGAGAGAGTGGTGTGTGTGTGTGTGTGTGTGAGAGAGAGAGAGAGAGAGAGAGAGAGTGTGTGTGTAAGAGAGAGGGATAGAGGTGTGTGTGTGTGTGTGTGTGTGTGTGTGTGTGTGTCTGTCTGTCTGTCTGTCTGTCTGTCTGTCTATTTGACCAGCGAACTAGAACTGATGTCAAAATGGGTAGTAGAGTTCGCTGCAAGTGTGGCATAGCAGTGGACACCAGGGGAGAGGTGGCAGCTCACCTTTGAGGAACACTGATGTGAGAGATCAGTGTCGGACGGCGCAGAAAAACTTCCAGACATGTGGGTGACGGCGGGTCTAGCCTGTGTCGCCGGAGGACGGCTCC
>JADBJO010000438.1:62500-85000 GCA_016801955.1 Conus betulinus
GGACGCCTTCTGGGCCTCTGCCTGCGTGGTGGGCAAGAAGACTGGCGAGTGGGCCCTGGTGGACGCCGAGGGCGACCTGGATGACGACGATGAGGAGGTGAGGGTTCGAGACCTTGTGACTGAAGGAGTTCGGCAGGGTTTTCGTTTTGTTGTTGTTGTTGTTTTTGTTTTTTTGTTGTTGTTGCTGTTGTTGTTGTTGTTTGTTTGTTTGTTTTCAATTTGACTGCAGCATCTGAGGATATATCTGCTCATCTGCACAGCCAATACACTGTTTTATGAAAAAGATGTCAGCATGCTGGTATTTGTTATTTCTTCGGATTCTTTTTAAAGGTTATTCCTGTAGTATCTAAGGGTAGGTCTGCTGTTACCCCCGTGAGAGACCTTCTCTTTTTTGAGCTTTTTGACCCTTTCGTTAACCTTTCTTTCCGTCGATAGATCGTCTTTTTTTACGGGAATGAATGTGGATGCTGCTGTATTTGTTGAATCAGTCCCCTTCAAATGGAGCTATAGCCTTTACTGGAGAGTTTCCGTTCCGTTTCCCTCTCTCTCTCTCTCTCTCTCTCTCTCTCTCTCTCTCTCTCTCTCTCTCTCTCTCTCTCTCTCTCTCTCTCCCGTGTCGTTCAGTTCCTAACGATTCACGTTTCACGTGCAAACCACCCAGATCACGGAAGGCACCACCCAGCACCGCATCAACGAGTTCTACTTCCTGCCCAACCCGGACGAGCTCATCTGGACCCACTTCCCGGACAAGACCGAGTGGCAGCTGCTGAAGACCCCGGTGCCCGTGCAGGCCTACCAGGAGCACTTCTACGTCCGGAGCGCTTCCACATCCTGAACATGACCAAGACGCCCCAGTCCAAGATCCCCTGCGTGCTGCACACCACGGACGGCGAGATGGACGTCGAGTTCGCCCTCCAGCCTTCCAACAGCGCCAACCTGAGGTTCAAGCATATGCTGTACCGCTCCAGGGTGAAGTCGGACAGTTCCATAGACACTTACCTGGACCGCTTCGTGCTCTTCGAGCATCGCGAGGATCTGCTGCGCTTCGCGCTGAGGTTCCCGGTCCGGGGCACGTTCAAGATGGACATCTACGGACTGGACGTGGACGACTCGGACATCTTCGATCTGTGCTGCTCGTACGTGATTGAGTGTCCCCAGGCGAAGGCCAACTGCCTGCCTTTGCCGGACTGTCCGCCCCTGGGCTGGGGGCCCCGTCGGGAAGACGAAGGAGGTGGGGCTGAAGCCGGTGTCGCACAAGAAGGCGCAGGTGCTGGCCAAGGACGGGCACGTGGAGATCCGCCTGGACAAGGAGAAGGCCCTGGCTCTGCACCAGCAGCTGAAGCACGCCGTCCTGGACTGGACGCCACGCCACGCTCAGCAAGTACTGCCTGACCCGCGTGGAGGAGAAAGAGGTGGTCGTCTACCTCCGTCTGCCCCAGAAGGGTGAGTCCGTGGGAGGTCCGGGGAGGGAATGGACAGGGCGTCCGGAAAGGGGGGAAGAGGGGTGCCGGGGTAAAGGAAAGTGCGGGTTTTTAGTTTTGGTTTTGTTTTGTTTTTTTTTTTGTTTTTTTTTTTTTGCTTATGAGGTTGAAAGTGAGTGTGTGTGTGTGTGTGTGTGTGTGTGTGTGTGTGTGTGTGTCCGCGAGCTTCCATGTAAAGGGCATGGCGTTTTATTTGTCTAATTGGTTGATTGATTTGTTTTTGTTTCGTTGGTTGGTTGATTGTTTTTTTGTTTCGTTTTTGTTTGTTTGTTTGTGTTTACTTTGCTTTGTTTTTGTTTTTTTTTTTGCTTTGTTTGTTTCTTTTTAGGAGCTTTCTCTCACTTCGCTTGCCTGCCTGTCAGCAATGTGGAATAAACTGTATTCAAAGACAACTGAGTCTTGATCAAAGTTGACAACAAAAAGTTCGGCTTCTAAATGTTGAAGTCCACAGATGCAAAACTGACCAAATACTGAAGGGAAAAAAAACCGTCCAACTCAGCAGTAAATCTTCCTTGTGTTTAGGGCTTGGCTTAGAGTACGCACGAAAAGCGTCCCTTTTTTGGAGTAGTTTACATTGAAAAGTGTATTTTGCTGTAAATGCCAGATTAGCATTGTTCAGAGTTTACATTGTGGTGCTGTGGTGTGCGCGCACGTGCGCACGCGCGCGTTTGTGTGTGTGTGTGTGTGTGTGTGTGTGTGTGTGTGTGTGTGTGTGTGTGTGTGTGTGTGTGTTACACTTGATCACAATCGCTTTGGCCTGTCAATTACGTAGAGATTCAGTTTTCAGTTCCGTTTTTTTTTTTTTTTTTTTTTGTCCATTTTGCGAAGTGTTTGACATCAAGTTTGCACTTTAAAGTCCACCTGCTCCGTAGCCACAGTGGTGACTTCTTCCAGCCATTAAAACATGTTCATTCTCTCTCCCAACCCATCTCCATATACACATGCTTCTTCCCGAAGTTGTGAGTGTCTACGTAAACGCGCTTTACTGTGTTTTTCGTTTGTTTTTTTTTTTTGGATTGATTGATTTGAAGTCTTTTCGCAAATAGTTTTTATAGACGATGATGGCAGTGAGTTATCATATCATATACGCGTGCACAAGTGGTGTGCGTATGTGCGCGCGCGCGCGCGCGTGTGTGTGTGTGTGTGTGTGTGTGTGTGTGTGTGTGTGTGTGTGTGTGTGTGTGCATGCGCTCGCGCGTGCGTATTCTTGAATGTACGAACGGGTGAGCCATTTCATGAATGTGTGCTTTAGAGAGTGAACAAACTTTATTTCGTAATTGATTTGCATGCAGTTTGTTATTAATAACTGTTAGATGTTTTCTCCATCTATTTACAAGAAATCATGAGACAGAGCACTCCAGTAGCCCGATTATTGGTGTCATAAAAGGAGATAGAGAGGGGACGAGTTTTAGGCCATGTTGCAAAGAAGTGTGTTGAGAGGGGACGAGTTTTAGTCTATGTTGCAAAGAAAGGTGTTGTGTGGTACCACCATCCTGAAACGCATGTCGGCAATATGGCATAAACTGTATTCCAAGGCACGGCTCAACCCCCTCACTCGAATTTCTACCATCTTGGTGAACATTGTTTTCGCGTAATGATGTCACATCCGTCAGCAGAACAAACTTCCGTCTCAGCAGCCGAACACAAACGATGACAGTCAAAGCTTCGGGGAAGAAGAAGAGTTGGTTGCTCGCTGTTCAAAAACATGTGAGCAAATATAACCTGATGTTTTGTTGATGCACTGCTCTGCGCCGTTAGTGCTGAACAAAAGAGCGCGCGGCTGGACCACCACGTAAAGATTTTCGTAGGCGTATGACGTAATTCGTGAATGACGAAAGCAATGCAGCCTTGTCTTTTGGAATGCCATCTTTCTGTCTACAGAATAGGACAGCAGTGAGCTGATGTATTGCGCGCTAGTCAAGCGACCAGGCAAAGGGCTCTCTGATTTATTGCGTTAGAGGGGGTAGAGGGAGGGTTGGGAGAAAGAATAATGTCGGAAAATGATTTGAAAAATAAAATGTTTTTTCTGACCCCAGCAACTTGTTTGTATCTAACAATGAAAAAAAAAAAAAAAAAAAAGCTGAAGCAAACACGGAAATGTTCAAGTTTCCCCATTGTTTGGGTTGGGTTTACGCCGAAAATTCGTCCCCAAATTACGCAGCAACAAGAAGAAAATTTACAGTGCAGCAAACCAAGGTTTGTAGCACGTACACGACTTATATAGCAATTAATCAGTTTTGACTGCAGTCGAAAATTTATAGTAATATTGAAAACAGAACATTGCACAAGAAATGAGTACGAAAATACAATAAACAAACATTCGGACAACGAACACACACACACACACACACACACACACACTCTCTCTCTCTCTCTCTCTCTCTCTCTCTCTCTCTCTCTCTCTCTCTCTCTCATAAAGGAAGGGGGGAGGGGCGATCAGAAGGAGGTTAATGATGTGGAGAGGCATACAGTAACGCTGGGCATCTTTTTTTTTGAAATTATGCCTAGGGGACGATATTGAAGTAGTTAGGTGCAAACCAGGGGCATCATTCATCCATGTGTAGGCCATGTATGTCATGTCCTAGTGTTACCGCATGACCCCAGAGTTCAATGTAAACAGGTGTGTTTGTGAGCGCGTGCGTATGTTTGCGCTTACGTGTGTGTGTGTGTGTGTGTGTGTGTGTGTGTGTGTGTGTGTGTGTGTGTGTGTGTGTGTGTGTGTGTTTGCGTGGTGTGTGTGTGTGTGTGTGTGTGTGTGTGTGTGTGTGTGTGTGTGTTGAAGTGCACATGTGGAAATGCATGAGAACTATTTCGCAAATCTAATCTCGTCGGGGGGGGTCTTTCATCTTTATCATGTAAATGTAATAAATATATACGTATTTTGCAACGCGATTGGTCGAATTTTCGTAAATTTCGCCGGGATTGGTGACAATGAAGAGCTCAGTTCACCAACTGTGATTGGTTTAGTTCGCACCGATTCAAACATGCTATTTGCTCGGGCTTTTGTTGTCTTCTCTTCGATTTTCTGCGGGAATGTTTACACGGCAGAGTAAAACTAACGTGCGTTGGTGGGTAGTGAAAGGCTAATTGGGGATAGAAAGGGTGGAAGGACAGAAAGGCAGGAGGAAATGAAGAATAGGCTGGGGGAGAGGGTTACCAGTTATAGATATGCCGGGTACAGTATGCTTTTTGGTGTGTGTGTGTGTGTGTGTGTGTGAGAGAGAGAGAGAGAGAGAGAGAGAGAGAGAGAGAGAGAGAGAGAGAGAGAGACTGTGCATGTGTGTATTCAAGCGTGTGGGGTTGTGTTGTGTTGATAGCCATGCTTGCGTGCAGAGAGAATGTATGATTTTCGTGTATCTTTACGTGGCTTTAGGCAGACAAAATCGTGCGGATATCCATTACGTAGCCTACTGTGTGATTTGCATATAATGTATGTATGCACGGAGGTAAGGGGGAGGATGAGGGAAGGGAATATTGAAGGGATTGAACATGCAAGAGTTCGGGGATCGGGGAGGTAGTCTATTTTGACCACGCTTCTTTTACATACCCGTATTTCCTACAATAGCAACAACGGCAGAGACATTGTTGTGTCTCTAAATTCTCAAAAAAGAACAAAATGCTGAATCATATATAAAACACTGCTCCCCAAATGCTTTTCGTCAGTGTAAAAAAAAAAAAAAAAAATTAGAGCTAAGTGTCTTTGTGTAGGATTTCTGTTCCAGGGTTGAGCTATGAACGAAGAGAAGGTCAACCATTTAACCGCACTCGCCACCCCCCCCCCCCCCCCCCCCCCCCCCCCTCCCAAGTCTCCCAAGTCCAGCTAAACCCAAACTATCTAGAGCAAAATAGAACTATCGATATTACACCCTTTCATAACAGCCATTAACTCTTTCCATTCCGGTCGAATACGCCTCACAATCTCCAAACCGTCACAAACCGTTAAATTTTTTTCCTTCTAGGCCGGTACGCGCTCAAGCTCACTACGCGTTCAATTTCTTCAACCAGTCACAACACTGAACTCTTTCCTGTCTGGTCGTGCCCTCAACGTCTCTAATTTCTCACTAAACGTAACGCTTTCCTTTCTCGGCTGGTATTCCCTCAAGTTCTAAATGTCCTAAGCATTGACCCTTTCCTTTTTAAAGTGAGCACTCCCACATGCTGTCCAAAAACTGTCGTAAACTTCAAACTCTCCCCTTTCTTGGCGAGAACGCCCTCAATCAGAAAACAGTACCAGTTCTGTCAAATGTCTTCAACATTGATACGTCACAAACACTTATTCCTTCCATCCCGGGGATGGGGGGTAGAGGTAGAGCGGGGGTGCACACCCTCATCTTTTCATCATTTCACACACTTTAACTCTTTACATCCGAGAGGATATACTCTCTACCTCTCTAAAATGTCGCAAAATTTAACTCTTTTCCTCCCAGACGAGTACGCGCTCAAGAACTCCGAACTACCACGAACGTGAACTCTTTCCTTCCCAGGCGCCCTAACCATTCACTCTTTCAGTTACAACTGAGGAGGAGTGGGCGGAACTCACGCCTGAAGCTCTCCAGCATGTCAAAAGCAGTATTTTCCCATGTCAGACGGGCACTTTATAAATCTGAACTCTTTCCCCACAAGGTGAGAACGTCTTCACGCTCTGTCACCTCTCACAAAACGGTGAAATATGTCAAGGCTGTATTTCGTTGGGATCTTGTTCACACTCCAACAGATTACAAACTTTAGCTTGTTGCCTTTCACAGAGTTGTGCCCTAAACTCATTGAACAGCGTGTTATATTCGAAATCCTTTTCCATTCAGGGAGGTTTCGCGCCCCCCCCCCCCCCCAGCTCCCCAAACTGTCACAAAGTTCAGCTTCTGTCTCTTCCAGGTTGGCCATGGCCTTAAGCTCTTATGTCTGTCAGGGGACTTGTAACTGAGTGGTCTGATGTATATAATGCGCTCATCGAAGAGACAATAAGGTCCCAGGTCTTTGTTGTTGGTATCCACCGCGAAAACGACTGGCGGCGGTAGTGGTTTTTTTTTTTTTTTTTTTTCGTCTTCGTAGTGTCCATTAGACTTGAAATCGTTGTATGAGGGTTACTATTTTTGATAAGATGATAGAGGTATTGTGTGTACGCATGCACAAAGCACACATTATAGAACTCAAAGCGACATGGACATGGCTTATAGCAACATTTAGTAAACAAACAAACAAGCAAACAGGTATTTACTAATGCGTGCGAAAACAAAAAAGAGGGAAATAATGACCACGGAAGCGAAACTGTAACCAATTTATACAGGTATAATGAGATAAAGATAATCATAAAAATGGTTTTTGCTTAAGCGATCTTGCCGCAAATAACAAGGTGCTACAGATAAGCGCGAATAGCATGCTTATAACAAGAGCCCGCAGTATGTATTACGAAAAGAAAAAATATAACTGGCGCGACTGGTGGTGGACCGGAAGAAGATGAAAGAGAGAGAGAGAGAGAGAGAGAGAGAGAGAGAGAGAGAGAGGAGAGAGAGACACACACACACACACACACACACACACACACACACACACAGAGAGAGAGAGAGAGAGAGAGAGGAGAGAGAGAGAGAGAGAGTGTGTGTGTTGGGGATGGAGCGGGGGAGTGATGAGGAAGATAGAGAAGAGGGGGACGGGGCGGCGAGAGAGAGGACTGGGGTCATACAAACTGCACCAATCAGCCCGATCTACTCTCACAGAAGACTACCGAGACAAGAAAAGCGCCTACAATACAGTACGAGCCCTTAATTCTCATCTTTCCAGGCGAGTACGCCCTCAAGCTCTTCGCCCAAGACGCTGGGTCCGAAGGGGACGCAGAGAACGTCCTCAACTACCTGGTCCAATGTCAAGGTCAGACGGACCAGAGCAAGCCTTTCCCCAACACCTCGCACGGCATTCTGGGTAAAGGGCCCGATGCCGAACGTTTTGGGGTCAAACCTCTCAGCCACCCGGGTGGTACCGTCGATACTAAGGAAGGGAAGGTAGGTGGGGGACTTTGATGGTGTGTGTGTGTGTGTGTGTGTGTGTGTGTGTGTGTGTGTGTGTGTGTGTGTGTGCGTGCGTGCGTGCGTGCGTGCGTGCGTGCGTGTGTGTGTCTGTGTGAGTCTGTGTGTATTTGTGTTGATGAGCGTAATCGTGTGTGCGTGCATACATATCTGTGTGAATGTGTGTACGTGCGTGCGTGCGTGCGTGCATGCGTGCTGCGTGCGTGCGTGCGTGCGTGTGTGTGTGTGTGAGTGTGTGTGTGTGTGTGTGTGTGTGTGTGTGTGTGTGTGTGTGTGTGTGCACTGATGAGCCTAATCGTGCTTGCATGTGTGTGTGTGTGTGTCTGTGTCTGACTGTCCGTCTGTCCGTCTGAGTTAATGAGCATATTCGTGCAGGCAAGTGTGTGCGTGTGCGTGTGTGTGTGTGTGTGTGTGTGTGTGTGTGTGTGTTGATGAGCGTAATCGAATGTGTATGTGTGGGTGTTGGTTGTGCTGATGACGCAATCATGCGTGCATTGTGTGTGTGTGTGTGTGTGTGTGTGTGTGTGTGTGTGTGTGTGTGTGTGTGTCCCCATGAATATACGAGTTTGATCACGCCCCTTTGTATACATAAATATATCTCATGTGTGGTGTGTGTTTGCAATTGTATTTTTTTTCTGCCCGTGTACACACGTACGCACACGCCTTTTATGTGTGTGGTTGTGATTGTGTGTGTGTGTGCGCGCGTGCGTGTTCGCGTGTATGTGTACGCACGTATACATGTATATGCAGTTGCTCCTAATCATTATATTGTCTCACACACACACACAAACGCACACGCGCACACACACACACACACACGCGCGCGCGCGCGCGCGCGGGCAAGCTCACTCATATACACTCTGTATGTCTCTCTGTCTTTGTCTGTCTGTCTGTCTGTCTGTCTGTCTGTCTGCCTGTCTGTCTGTCTGTCTGTCTGTCTGTCTGTCTGTCTCTCTCACACACACACACACACATACACACACACACACACATACATACATACATACACACGCACGCACGCATGTAGGCACGCACGCACACATAATACAAAACACAGCATTAACCCTTTCCGACTCACCTCTCCACAGGTCTCGGTGAAGTTCGCCGCCAAAGACAACGCGGAGCTAGTGTGCGAGGTTCACACAGTCGATGGCAAGGCCTCCCAGCGCGTGGTCGCCACGCGTCGTAATGAGAAAGGCGAGTGGATCTTCGACCTTGACTTCCGGAGTCCGGGGAGTACTCGCTGAACGTCTTCGCCAAGGAGAAGGGTCACGAGAACGAGATCTTCAACGTCCACACCTACCTCGTGCATTCCGACGGCCACGAGACGGCTGAAGGCGATGGTACGTGTCGGCGTGTGATTGGTTGGTTGGTAGAAAGGCTGGGTGGATTTCTCTGGACGGGCGTTGGTGATGTCAAAAAGTCGAAAGTGGAATGACTGCACTCGATTGCATTGAAGCAAAAAAGAAAAGAAAAAAAAAGAAAGAAAAAAAAAAGAAGAAGAGAGAAAGAAAAAAGAAAAAAGAAAAGAAAGAGAAGGAAAATGGGTGATGCAACTTCATAGCATCTTCTATGTCAGTCATCCTTACCCTCGTTAATCCTCATTTAAATGGGAAAATTATCCAGTTCTCTGGCCCTTCAGGTCCCCTTCTCGTAATGACGTCAGTGTTTGATTTTTACTCCACGTCCTTGCCTGTCAGTGGTGAGTTTGGTTTCGAGGTGTCGACATCGGTAAGTTCATGAGCATTGTCGTGAATAGTCGTGTTGAAAACTTTCAGAAGGGGATGCTCTCTCACGTTGACCCCGTGACTAGGCGATTGTTTTTGCCAGTAGGCTAGGGGGCTTAGTAGGTGGTAGCCTGCATAATTATCCAAAAAGAGACACCGCCGAGTACCACCAAAGTGACTTGGGCTGCTGAGCAGCGTGTTCTCTGATGGGTTGTCCTTATGGTGACCGACTATTATTACTGCCTGTAGACTGCAGAGCTAAGGCAGCGATGGGGAACTCGAACTCGAACTCGAACATATTCTGTAAAGGTCATAGTCCCATTACAAGGGGCGGGTACAACAAACGCGAAGAGAGAGAGAGAGAGAGAGAGAGAGAGAGAGAGAGAGAGAGAGAGAGAGAGAGAGACAGACAGACAGACAGACAGACAGACACACAGACAGAGAGAGAAGGCGTATGTGTGTGTGTGTGTGTGTGTGTGTGTGTGTGTGTGTGTGTGTGTGTGTGTGCAGAATGATTGTTGGAGAATAATGCCACTGAAGGGACATAGAAGAGAAGACGGGAAAATAGGGAGAAGGGGAGGATGAGTGTTTGTAGGATCAAACCCTATATCACAGGACGAAGTTTTCCAGGTGAAACGCGTTTTCCATGGAGACACAACTAATCAACAGCAGGTAGTATTTTGCATCGAAGCCGTTTCGTGTAAAAACATGTCTCACGATGAAAAGCCCACAACAAAACGCCAGGTTCGAACAACAGCACAGCACCACTGAGGCACAGTAGTCTGTGGGATCCAACTCACTGGGTTTTTGTTTTCCGTTTTTTTCTTGATTTATTGTCGGCCCTGGCGTCCTGCGAGTCAAGTGACGTAAGAATAGGTCGATCCGAGAAGCTTTTCCATGTTCAGAATTTAGAGCAGGCCTTCCACTTCTTGTCTGTTAGTTTTTATTTCAACGGAGCCGTAGTCATACTTCTGCCAGCAGCGCTAGTCTTTGGTTCATGATGCCAAATCCCCCAAGCACTTTGCAAAACTGCATGTAGTTGTGAAATAAGAGTTCACGCGAAATAACTTTGAAATCTGTTCCTTGCACGAGAACGTCAGAGAAAGTATGGGAAGTACCGTTTTCATGAGAATTTTGACATGAGGTTGTTAGGCGATTTCCACGTGATATGGGCCTCTTTTTTTAAACAGAGAACAACATAAGACGTGTTGGGCTTCGACGTTATTAGCAGAATACTTGACAAACAAAATTAAGAAGATAGTACGTGACAGAACAATATGTCTCTGGTATCGGTTAAAGAAGTACATCTTTACGGCTGGCTACACGAAGCTTACGTTCACTTGAGAAGGAAGTAATGATGGTGACTGATGATGAGAGTTGTAGTAATTATGGTGATGATCTTAAACAAAATGATGACAGTAATAATTTTTATACGTTGATAATGACAAAAACGATGACGATGGTGATAACAACGGTGGTGGTGATGATTATGAAAGAAGAAAAAATTATGGTGTGAAAAATAGAAAGAGGGAGACTGGAGGAAAATAGACTTTTAAAATCTGACAGACAAACGAAGACAAAATCACCTTCAGAAAACAAACTTCTGACTGCTAACAACAACAGAGAAAAAAAAAAAGAAAAAAATGCTCTCAGACCTACTCAATTTTCCTCCTCCTCCTCCCCCCTCCCCCCTCCCTCCCCAAAAACAATACCCAACAGACGCCAAAGGCGAAGAATTCGAGGACAACGTCATCGCCAACGAGACGGTGGAGACGAGCGACAAAGAGGTCTTCATCCCCATTCCACCTGGCCTGGAGAAACGCGGTGGTGGAGTTCCATAGACGCAACGGCCAGTCGGCGGCCAACACGGATCACGTGGAGCTGGTGAAGACCGAGGACATGAGCATGTTCAGGCTGTCCCCTGACGACTACGGGGAGTACATGCTCAACGTCTACACCGAGCCTGCCCCGGGCTCCGGCCGGGTCCGCAACGTGGCCAAGTACCAGGTGAGAGGGAGGGTCTGAGTGTGGGGAGTCAGCATGGAGCTGATTCAGGTTGGATTGGCCCTTGGAAAATGAATGAGTGGGTGGGCCTGTGAAAAAGTGGTGTGTTTTTTTGTTTTTTTTTCGTTTTTTTTTTTTTTTTTTTTTTTTTTTTTTTTTTTTTTAATTTGGGGGACGAATAAATAAATGGGAGAACATTAGGACGATACATTTCGAATTGAACTTTAAAGATAATGAAGCCATGATCGTAGAAACAATACGTTGTTTAATGAACGTGGAGGGTGAAGAGAAGTAAAGGGAGGGATTAGTATATGAGTGAGCATAGCAATAATACATTTTTGTATGAAGTCAGGAAATGAATGAATGGGTGACAAGGGTATAAGACACTGTTGATTGAATTGTGAAATGTCAGGTTACGTGGTTGACAACCGTGCCAACCGCAGGGGCTACATCAAGGGTATGAACTCGTAGATGAATGCATAAATGATTGACTGAATAAAGGAAAGGTGACACGTTCCGTAAGTGCTGGGCATTTACATATTTATCCCGATAAAAAAATCTTTTAATTCTTTTGTCTCGGTAATTACCAAACTCTTCACTGTAACGAAACTCAGACACACAGACAGACAGACAGACAGACAGAGAGAGAGAGAGAGAGAGAGAGAGAGAGAGAGAGAGAGAGAGAGAGAGAGCAATTTTTTTTAAAAACGAGAGAGAAAAAAAGAGAGAGAAGACCAGGAGAGTGTTCTTGTGATACTGAAATAGATATGGTGGTGGTGGTGGTTGTCTTTACTTTTTACGTTTTTTTACTCTTCGAGTGAGAAGTGATTTGGTGATGGTACACACATGAGCACGTCTGTGGCGGGGAAAAAGCCCTGCTGTTTTCACAAACAGTAAACCATTGAACGCTAAAAGCTTCGCCCACACATTCACTCCACCCTCATTCTTTCCTCTGCTAGACGAAATTAACTATTTACAATACCGTCACTAATGGATATCATAATTAGTATGAATATATAATCAATATCGAATCATCCAATGACGTCAGGTCAATCGGAAAACGCCCCGGGGAGCTGTACAGTGGCAACATCAACACCATCATGGATACCATTCAGGACGAAGACCCCAAGTCCGACACTTCCGCCGAACCCACGCCTGCAGCCGGAAGTGACGGTGAGGTCACGTGTTGTCGAAGTTCCGGTTTTGTGTTTGATCGTTTCCTGGCATATGGTTCTCGATCAAGTTGTGTAACTTTTGTGCTTGGGTTTATTTTCAGGCTGAATGTGTGCGTGTGCGCGTGAGCGCGCGCGCGCGCGCAAGTGTGTGTGTGTGTGTGTGTGTGTGTGTGTGTGTGTGTGTGTGTGTGTGTGCTGTTTCCACTGTCTATATTACTTTAATGCAATGATTTTGACATCTGTGTAGTGAGGAACACATCTTTGGTGTTTCAGTCCATTTGCTCAATATTGAACAATTCAGATTTTAACAAACAAATTGCCTCATCATTTGGAAGTGAATTCATAGGATACAACAGATCAGACTGATTTTAGCAAGTATGCATTTCTAACCAGATCGCTTCAAGAATACGACGGTTCAGCTTTTGGTGGCTATATTAGCTATCCTTGACAAATGTCCTCGATGCTTGAAAATGATGTCAATGGGCCCAATGTAGATGAAGGTTTCCCTCCTGTCTCCTTTGATGATAGGGTAAAGCCAATTCAGCTTCAATAAATAGATCGACTCATAACGAGGAAGAAAAGGTCACTTGATCCCCTATTAACTTGCCTAGAGATGCTTACAAATGTGTAATGTATGTGGAGAGAGAGAGAGAGAGGGGGGGGGGGGGGGGGCAAAAAAGGGAAATCCAGTCTATTTATATAGGTCCTGTTAACAGCGGGAAACGAGCGGAGTGGGCAAATAACACTGATTTTACCTTTGCTTCTATTTGTGGCCAGAGAGGCAGAGGGATTGTATTTCCTCATTAAAACATGTTGAAAACTCACCGAGTTTCTCTCAAGAGAATAGGGTTGTGGTTTAGTCGGTCCATGCGAGACCTATACCGAGAATACTCGGGGAAGCTTTCGACAGTTTCTAATTGTCTTTTTCACACGAAAACACCAGATATATCATAATTATCTGTGGAGCTCAAATTTTCCATTGGTAAAAAGTGGGTCGGAACTAGGAGCGCAGTTACGTATTTTGCGACATGCTAGACTTTCTTGAAGTGGTGGATTTGTATTTAGGATGGTTGTAGCGGAACTGCAGATGTAACTTTGCAGCAGCCTCTTTGTTTTTGTTCCCTTTGTTTCTTTCTCTGGTGAAAGTTTGTATTTGTTCGTTTTTGATTAATTTACGTGTCCTGCCTTTTTACTTCAATGTCAGTTTTAATTAATCGCGGTATTTTTTTTTTTATGAAGAAATTTCCTTTCTGGCCTGCTTGCCATAAAGACACTATTTATCTTGTTTTTTATTGAAGATTCGACAGGTTATAAACAGAAAGATACTGATTCAGAAATCTGGTTGTTTCAATTCTCTGTTTTTTTGTGTTTTTTTTTTCATTCGCTGTCGCTTTTGTTTATGCATTTTAAAATAATGTGGCGAATGGTGCTGACCCACAGAGCCGTTTTTCTCTTGCTTCCCGGCCTGAAATAACCAGCAGCAATGAACAACTCGTGTATTTTTCTGTGTCCGACTTGGACATATTTCAATGTTGTCACTTTCTTTGTCAACTGTCAATTTGTAATTGTATATTTTTCGTGTGCCAGATTGATCTTTTGGGGGAGAATCTAGCAAAAATGATAATAGTGTCTTGAGTTCTTGTTGTTTTCCTTGTAAACGGGATACATGCACAGCACCAGAAGCTCTTGGTTATTTATTGATCAATATTGAATGTGAAATAAAACCCCTAGTTCCAGGTATTTCTGGGGGCTATTGTAGGCGACCTTTCATTTCATATGAAGAATACAGCATATGTCAGCTTGCCATTCTTTCAAGAACTTGATTATCTCTCTCTTTCCTCCTCCTTCCCTTTTCCTCTTTACCGTCATCGTCATCATCGTCATCATCATCATCATCATCATCATCATCATATTCTCCTCCTCCTCCCCGTCCTCCTCCTCCTCCTCCTCCTTCATCTTCTTCTTTGTCTTCTTCTTCTTCTTTCTGCTTTGATAATCATGTACCTGCTGCACAGTAACACTAAAATTACTTAGAGTCTAAACACACCAGCGCAGATGAACGTGCTACAGGTAAATGAGCGAACCCAGCAAATCCTCAGTTTCAAAATACGTTGTCTTTGGACTGCACCACGATCTTTTTTATGAAGAACGTAAGACTGTAAATGCTACGAAAAAAAATCAATAAAGAAACAAAACAGGCGCGTAACAAATGAAACATTCTTAAATAACACAAAACGTTCGTGGACAAACGTATCTCTTTCAGTCACAACAAACAAGTGTTTGATTATAGCCATTTTACCTCTCAAAATAAAGCACACGTTGAAAATTATTTGTTTTCCTATGTCTACCTGAAAACGTTGCTTTGCACTTTGACGTGCTCTGGTATCTTTTTATTTTTTGTTGATTTATTTTTTTTTATTTCCCAGAGATATGGATCTTTTTCATGCGTAGGTTTCTAAGCATGTATCAGACAGAGACGACATGACTGACTTTTGTCGACTGGTTCACTGTTGTTTTTGCAACGCAAGACGAATTCGAATATATGGAGGAGGAAAACGACGTTTGCCGCCGAAGCAGAAATGAACGAAGCAAACGATTTTGACGCGGAGGAAGAGGAGGAGGAGGAGGAGGAGGAAGGACAGAAAAGAGAGATGAGAACGATGCAGAAGAAGAACAAGAGGATGACAACGAAGAAGGAGAAGAGGAAGAGGTGGCCACAGAGTTCAACGGCGGACCTCCTGACGACAGCGAGTTTGTGGAGGTGCCGTTTATCATGGCTTGCCGCGCCATCAGGCCTAAGACCTGTATGCCCAAGAAACAGAAGTTCCCGCGTTTTGCCAACGGACGCACGTATAAAGGTACCCTTGCTGTTGTCCGCAGATCTGCCCGCCTGCTTGTGACCCAACGGTAGCATAGAGTCACCTGCCCTCAAAAACAGACTGCAGCCACTGTATGTGTGTGTGTGTGTGTGTGTGTGTGTTTCTCGTCACTTTCAAATACAATCGATTTTCACGTCATCGAGGGTGGATTTGCATGTTTTGACGTCATCACCTCGAACTTCACGTCTGTGTGGGTCCCCCTATGTTCACAGCAGTACCGTATCCCTTACACAAATGCACATTCCTTTGCGGATGTACTCGTGCTTGCCCGCAATGGCGCTCACATATGATGTTCTAGATTGCGCGCGCCTTCAGCCAACTGTTACTTACGCGAAGGTGTTGAATTTTACCATACCTGCTAGCAAGTAGGCCCTCTCTGTCTCTCTCTCTCTTCTACGACCATTTCACAGCATTTCACCGTAGATTTGTTGCGCATGATATATATTAACAACGTAAGTGCAAAATGTGAGTGCGATAGTGTGATACTCTGCTTGTTGGTAAAAAGAAATATGATAAGGAGCTGTTTAGGATGTAGTTTCTCGCACATAGTATAAAGAAAACTTGAAATAGACTAAAGAATCGTTCACATACATACATATCAATTACTTTAATGCATCAACTTGTCAAATCAACAACAATGCACAGTAGTCCAGATTGCAGGCGCTTCGATAAACGTTATCTTTCACACTCTCTCTCTCTCTCTCTCTCTCTCTCTCTCTCTCTCTCTCTCTCCCCCCCCCCCCTCTACCCCCCCCCCCCCCCCCCCCCCTCTTCTCTCTCTGTCCCCACGTCCTTTCTCTCTCCGCTGGTTCCAATTCTTTGTCTGTCAGTGCTTTAGTCAGCTGATACTATTTAAAGCACACTTTGAAAGTCAACATCTGTCAGTTTCAATGCTGGTTCATGAGGTGATTAAAAAGTGCTCAACCGGGTTGGGAGCGGCAGGAGCGGCGGGAGCGGTTATAAAAAAAACACCGACAACACCGACCCCCCCATACCCTGACGACTGCACCAGCAAGAAACAGCGCTGTAGGTTTTAGCATTTACATTTTAATCAAAGTTTTAACAAATATATATATATATATATATATATATATATATATATATATATATATATATATATATATATATAACTTGGATTCTTTTAGATCGACCTCGTTTCTCCGTTTCTAGCTCCTAATGAATCAAATGTAACTCTGTTGGAATTTTGAGTGTGGCGACGTTAACTCTTTTCATGTAAAATTGTCAGTTGCGGTGGACGATGTCTTTGTCTTGGCTTTGTCCTAAAGAAGAAACACGGCTGTAAAATGTTCATGAGGCTGTGCCAGTACTGAAATTTCCATCGGAATCCACATGACTTACTGGCTTTGAGGCGGCAGGCAAAGCACACCTTTCAGTGCACACCTTCCATTGCATTGCATTTATAAGAATGTTTACGGTATAACTGGTTCACAGACTCGCGCTGTGAATTGCTCGCTACATTTAGTGGCCAGTCACACAGCTGGGAAAACCTTTTAAAGAATAAAATACAAATGAATAGAACATGAAGGTCTAAGTGGAAGTATGAGTGTACTTATCGGCTCAGTCTTCTCTTCTTTCTCATTTCTGGTCGCCCGTCAAGAGCAGCGCGCGAAGAAAAAACAAGCAAACACAAAAAAAACAAATGGGGGAAAAGGTGCGGCCACCATTTTACAATAAAACACTTCACAAAAAATAATTTAGAAGTGGCACTGATCTAATTCTATTCACTTTCGAAGCAGAGTACCACGGTATGGTATGCATTCATTCAACAAGTGGGGGAGGTTACAGTACCGCGTTTCATTACAGAAATCGAATTTTCTTTTTAGATATCTTGTCTTCACGGTGGATTCCATACTCGGTGCGTCAATAACAATACACATGTCTGCTGCTGTAAACAAGAGCGCCGAAAAATAAACACAAAATGCTCTGTTTGGACGGATGTAAGGATACGGTTCTGCTGTAAGCGTAGGGGGGCCACAGACGAATGTTTACTTTGCTGTTGTCTGCAGATCTGCCAGCATGCATGAGACCAAACGGTAACTTTGTGTAACCTGCCCTCAAGAAAGACCGCGGGCTGTGCATGTGCATTTTTTTCCCCCCTTCAGTTCACAAGCGCGATTTTGACGTCATCCGGAGTGGATTTGCTTGTTTCGAGTTCATCGCTTTGAACTGTGTATCTATGGGTACACCTTGTCGATGAAGTCCTGCATGATCTTCAGTTACGTCACATCTGAGTGCATGTCTTTCGTGACGTCATCCCGACCAACCTCCACGTTGTTTACATAAAATGTTCACGTGGTACTTCACATCATTACGCAGCATTTTACCGGTTAGCTGTGCCGCTTCAATCTCTTTTTTTTTTTTCCAACTCCGCATATATCTTCATTTAAATCGGTGTAATTGTAAGCATTAATAATATTTTGGCAAGTTACTTAAGCAGCATGATTGCATGACGTTAATCTTTGATTGAATATACTTATTACGCTAGAGTTATGACGTGATTTTGTGACGAACTGACGACGTGAAGTGACGTACAGTGGTATCACAAGATATAGCGCATCACTTTCCACGGTTTTCTTTTTTTTTTTTCCGTCACCATTTTGGTTGCCAAAGCATAAAGCTAATACCATCTGTGTATTAATTCTTCCATCGTTGCATGACGAATGTTGTATGTTGTCTTTTCTGTTCTCTGGCAGTGCTTATAATTTAGGATAGTTGACTTACAGTTTAGGACAGAGTAGTATAAGTATAGCACCAGTGTTAACACTGAATATTATCCGGCAGGCCGTCCGTGATCATACTCCAGCTTATCCTGTCGCAGCCCTGGCACTGACAGATCCACGGGGATGGTCAGTGTCAAGTCATCATGAGGCAACCTACCGGAGGAGACACTACACTGTTGCTGAGTGTCTTCGGTAATGTTCAGTGGTGCCTGTTGTATCGGCCTCGACACGAACTCACCAAGGGCATAGACGTGGAGAGGAAATCGAAACTGAGGTCACCATGAGAGCAGGACATGAAGGGCCACAGAATTTGAGACATTTTTTTCTCTTCTTACGATCGATGAAGATGAGGCTGGTGAAGAAGATGCAAGAGAGTTTCATTCCACTCTGAGACTGCATGAAAGGGCTATACTCTCGCTTACTTTCATAATATACCCAGGCGTCAACCAGACCCGAGAGATACAGACACCTGCAGTGTTGGACAGGAAACTTGAGCAACACTCTCAGAAACGCATCTATTAAGTGGATGAATTTCTCGATGGTATGGTTCCAGTCTTTCCCACTGAGTTCATAGCAAACTCAGCTCCGAGTAAGAGCCGGTCACGGCCGAAAATACCCCCACAAATATAAATTGCTGTAGTGGGAATCGAACCCACTGTCTCCCAGCTGGTAATCCGCGCCGCTAACTACCGCGCCACATGGGACTACTGATTTTAATGAAACCTTGTGAACAGGTAAAATATAGACCAAGAACGACCCCGTGAACTTATGGCGCAGATCCGTTCGGAGGGTCCGGATCAGAGGTTTAAGGGATCCGTCCGACTATGACAGGGGTCTGCGCTGTCTCGTGTGTCTTTCTTATGGTTATCGGTATTGCTGGAATCCTTGCTCGAATACATCATTAACGTTTCGTGGTTGTGAGTAGATTGTGTTCTGTATGCCCATGGTCTGATGACATGCTATTTAAGAAATGTAAATAGCTCGAGATGTGAGAAGTGTTGATGATGAACCGAAGTACTGTGTGTTTTCGTCGCACCCTTCCCCAACTCTTCAATCATTCCATGTCGCCGCACATCCGTCCTCTTAACCTCTTGCTCCCTCCATCCCCCCCCCCCCCCCCCCCCCCCCTCATTCCAGCTTTCCCTTCCCCTAAAATGCGCATTTATTTCATATCCAGAAACAAGAATAGTTTCTAGATGTTTTTTCGTGTTTATCACGTCATTAAATGTAGAAAAGCTCGTGTTGATACACGTTAGTCAGTGATTACTAAAATAAATCTTTACCTAAAATGAATGTTTTGCAAAAACAAAAAAAAACAGAAATCACAGCTTTTCTTGTGTGCCCTGATTGTATATTTTTTATGTTATGCTGATTTGCTTTTTTGTTTTATGCATCATTCACAAGATGTTTTTGAAGGGAATGTGAAGAAAGCAACTAAAGGACTACGAATGTGCGTGGTTGTTTGTTATGCTGTTCTATGATTATTGTAATACATCGTAGTCTATATAACATGAAAAAAAAAAAAGAAAATAACCGTACTACATCTTTTTCAATTGTTCTTCATTTGTAGCTTACTCTACCCGAAGAGGTCTTCCATAAATGTTTTTGTTGAGATATATTTGAATTGAAACACGTTTGGCCGTATTAGTTTGAACAGGTGATAGGCATACTGCAAAATAGGGCATAATGATTTAGTGTTTGTGTTTGTCAGACATAGTCTCTGTTGTTACTAGGATGGTGTGATGATGGTTTGTTGGATAGTAAATTTTATTTCTGTTCTCCTTCATAAGATGAGTTAGGCTCAGTTCTTTATGTGCATGAAATACCCACTCTCTCCCCCCACCACCCACCCTCCCCAACCCCTAATCATGTAGTCATTCAGTCGATCAATCAGCCAACCAAGAAACGAACGGCAGTAGGCAAGGGAGTTCTAGACAAGGGCATTTCTAACACAGCTTACATTTCAGAAAGTGTAAGTAGACTGATGAAAGAAAGTAGATTCGTACTTGTGTGTGTGTGTGTGTGTGTGTGTGTGTGTGTGTGTGTGTGTGTGTATGTGTGCCCACGCGCGTGCATGCGTGCGTGTGTGTGTGTGTGTGTGCGCACGTGTGTGTTTGATGTGTGTGTGTGTGTGTGTGTGTGTGTGTGCGCGCGCGCGCATGTGTGTGTTTGATATGTGTGTGTGTGTGTGTGTGTGTGTGTGTGTGTGTGTGTGTGTGTGAGGGAGAGAGATGGGATGCAAAAAGAGCTAACTAAATACCGAACAGTTTTTTTTAAATTAACTGCCTCACCGCTTAATGGCTAGAATACTCTAACCGTAAAACGCAGCCCAGAAGACACACACACACACACACACACACACACACACACACACACACACACACACACACACACACACACACACACACCTGTGTGGTAGGCTGGGCTGTAATTAAACTGAAACTTTAAATCAGAGCTGCTGCTTCTTAATAAACCGTTTCATTTTTCGGTGCTCCCTTCGTTCCCCAACTTCATTCTTATCGCATCCCACCTACATCGCCATCTTTGTCCCTGTCTTCCCACCCTCCCCTTCTCTCTCTCCTTCTCTTCCCGGTGTCTTTCACGTCTGGTCGGTCTTGGTTTATTAGGCTAACGTTGCCATGTTGTTGCTGGCGGTGGTGGTGGTGGTGGTGGTGGTGTGTGTGTGTGTGTGTGTGTTTACTGTTATCCAATCAAACCTTCGCCCAGGGTGGCTGTCCTTCCATGTACTAGTGCGATTGACTGTGAGGGTAATCTCCCTTGTCCGTATTGGACTTAATGCCCTTGGTCATTGCGTTGTTGCCCGTCTCCCGTTTCATCTGGTGTCTGTCCGTCTCTGTCAGTTTGTCAACGTGTCTCTCTCTGTCTCTGTTTTTCTCCCCCCACCTACATCTCTCTCTCTCTCTCTCTCTCTCTCTCTCTCTCTCTCTCTCTCTCTCAGCAGCTGGAGGGTAGGCATGGTGATAGCTCTCGTCCAATCAAACACCAAAGCTGGCTAATATTGTCGCAAAACATGGCACGACTGCGTCGCAGGTAATTAAGGAATAATTCGGCTTGATTGATTTGACTGATCTGGCTTGATTGATTGATCCATTGATCGATCGGTCGTTTCCGGTCATTAACAGATCAAAATAAACTCGGTATCCTTGCCTGCTAATGGGAACTTTGAGAACTCAAGGCTGCAAGCAAGCAACAGCGGAACAGACAGAATATGAATAGATAAACACAGAGGAAGAAAATCATTTGTTGGTGTGTGTTGGTTGTGACTGGTCGATTGGCTGGCTGGTTGGGTGGGTAGATCGATCGGTCGGTTGGTTTGATTAGTTGTTTTGTACCTTGTTTGGTTGTTAGCCTGACTGGTCGGTTGGCAGGCTGTTTGGTTGGTCGGTCGTTTGGTTGTTTGGTTGGTTGACTGGTCGGTTATTCGCTTGGTAGGTCAGCTGGTTGGGTGGTGGGTCACTGCAGGTAGGTTTGTTCTTAGTCGGTGTATTTGGTTGGTACGTTGGCTTGTTGAAAGGTCAATATTTGGGTTGGTTGGCTGGTTGGTCTTTTGGTCGGTTATTCGGTTGGTAGGTCGATCGCTTGGTTGGTGGGTTGTGAGATGGTTTGATTGGTTGGTTGGTGTGTCGGTTAATTGGCTGGTTGGAAAACATAGTGATCGGTCGGTCGGTTGCCTGGTTGGTCTGTCAGTAGACTGACCGTTTGATTAGTTGGTGTGTTGTAACTTGGTCAGTTCGTGGGCCAAAGGGTCGATCCGTTTGTCGTTTGGTCGACTTGTTTGTCGCTCGGTAGATCGATCGATCGGGTCAGTTGGTTAATTGGCAGGTTAATTGGTCAGTATGCAGGTTGATCAATCTGTCTATCTGGTTGTTCGATCTGTTGATTTGATTGATTAGTTGGTCGATCGGTTAATCAACGCTTCCAGAACTCGGCAGTCCTGGATCATACACCCTTTTCTCTTCCCCTTTCCATCCCGCCACTCCCTTCCCCCTCCACACACACACACACACACACACACACACACACACACACACACACATACAAACATACACACATACACACACACACGCGCGCGCGCGCGCGCGCGCACACACACAAATTCCATTGAAGAGAGCTTTTCGTCACATACGAAGACCAAATCCGCTTAGATATGATGAGTGTGTCTATTTAGCATTGACAGAACATAGTTCGTCTAGAAAGGCAATATGTATGAGTCGATCTTTTTCGAAAAACAAGAAGAAAGCTTGCTTGTCATTATTGTCTCCCCCCCCCTCTCTCTCTCTCTCTCTCTCTCTCTCTCTCTCTCTCTCTCTCTCTCTCTCTCTCTCTCTCTCTCTCTCTCTCTCTCTCTCTCTCTCTCTCTCTCTCTCTCTCTCTCTCTCTCTGTCTCTCTCTCTCTCTCTCTCTCTCTCTCTCTCTCTCTCTCTCTCCTCTCTCTCTCCTCCTCCTCCTCTC
>JADBJO010000438.1:87500-97500 GCA_016801955.1 Conus betulinus
ATATTGTGTGAGAAGTTAATGAAGACGCTTGTGTGTGATAAATTAACCAGAGATGTTTGTGTGAGAAGGTAAGTAGAGATGCTTGTCTGAGAAATTAGCTTGATATGTTTGTGAGGAGTTAACTGAGATGCTTGTGTGTGAGAAGTGAACTGTGTTAGCTTGAGATGTTTGTGTGAGAAGTTTTAGCTGGAGATGCTTGTGTGAGAAGTGAACTGCATTAGTTTGATATGTTTGTCAGAAGTTGGCCGGAGATGCTTATGTGAGAGGTTAGGTGGAGATGTTTGCGTGATAAGTGAATTGTGTCTCTTGAGAATCCTGTGTTGGCTGGAGATACTTATTTGAGAAGTGAATTGTGTTAGCTTCAGATGTTTGTGTGAGAAGCTGGCTGGAGATACTTATTTGAGAAGTGAATTGTGTTAGTTGGAGATGTTTGTGTGAGAGGTTAGGTGGAGATGCTTGTTTGAGAAATGAATTGTGTTAGCTGGAGAAGTTTGTGTAAGAAGTTTTGGCTGGAGATGCTTATATGTTAGAAGTGAATTGTATTAGCTTGAGAGGTGTTTTTTTGTGAGAAGTTAATTCAAGGACTGCTTTTAAAGCTATTTCCAATGTGTTTTGTTTTGTAACCTTTCATCATGTTGTGCTGTATTCTGCTGGCATTTTTTTTGAAACAATTATACTGCGTTAAGCAAAAGATGTAACGCACTGTATACCGTGATAGGTATGGAGGACATGCCAAGCCTTGATGTCCAAGACCGGGCGGGAGTCGATGATGAGGAAGATCTCCCAGTTCGACCCCCGCGCAGTGCCCCTCAAGGTGGCGGAGCAGGCCCGGAGGGTGACCAAAGGCTACACCACAGACCAGATCAGGGATGCCAGTGCCGGCGCTGCCACGTTCTACATCTGGGTAAGGCGCTGGCTCTTTTGAGAGGTTGGCGCTGTGTTGTATCGGGGTCATTGAAGGCGAAAGTATGGGGAGGAGCGATGGGTGGGGGGGGGGGGGGTGGGCGCCGCCACGTTCTTTCTGGGTAAGGCGCTGGCTCTTTTTACAGGGATTTTGTGGCGCTGTGTTGTATTGGGGTCACTGAAGGCTCTTGAAAGTAGAAGCAGGAGCGGTGGGAGGGGGGGGGGTGGGGGCTGAAGGAAGGATGCCGCTTGTTTTTGGTCTGTTGACAGTTACTATGCTAGATTTCCTGTTGAAATCTGGTGACTAGGTGATGAAATTGTAAACGCTGTCTAGAGTGAACAGTACTGTCCATAGTACAGTATCTTTTGTCCATATAACTTTAAAAAACATATGTACACACACACACACACACACACACACACACACACACACACACACACACACACACACACACACATACATATATATATATATATATATATATATATATCAAGAATAGTACTAAAACGCCTAATAAAATTTTTGAAGTGCTCAGCCCCTTGGGGAGCAACATCTGTTAAAATAGTATGGTAAAAGGAAGTTTTAAAATCATCGCGCAGTGTACAGATTCGCAGATTCTGCAATCTGTACACTGCGCGATGATTTAAAAACTTCCTTTTACCATACTATTTTACAGATATATATATATATATATATGTATACATACACACACACACACACACACACACACACACACACACAACACACACACGGCATATATATATATATATATATATATAATATGTTTGGTTCTTGTTACCCTGTTCTCTCCTACCTCCCCCGTCTCTTGCATCTTTCTTACCTTTCCCTTCAGGCCTTTTACTCTGCCATCTTACCTGCTTCCACACCCCAAGTAGGGCCCAACTCCGCTATTATCTCTGTTCTTCTCTAACCCATTCCCCACTTTAACTTCCCCATGTCGACCACTAGAAAATCACGGGAGATAGATTACCTTTGTCATGTACAATTATAATGCAGTTATGTATTATCATTACTATTATTGGCGTTGTGTGAGATAATGCGGCAGGCACAGAGGAAATGTGATATGACATGACATGATGTGATATGATATGTGGCAGGCACAGGAGATAATGTGATATAACATGACATGACGCAATAATTTGTGGCAGGCACAGGGGATATATTGTGACACGACATGACGTGATGTGACAGGATATGTGACAAAGTAGAAAAGATGATGTGATAAAACACGACATGTTGCGATAGGATATGACAGACAGAGGAGATGATATGACAGGCATGAGGGATTAGTTATCACATAGCATGTAATATGTGTCAGGCCCACAAGATGATGTGATAACACATGATGTGATGTGATACGATATGACAAAGTAGAGGAAATAACGTGGCAGGCACAGGAGGTTAGTTATCACATAATATGTGTCAGGCACACAAGATAATAGGATATGAATGACGTGATGTGATATGATATGTGACAAGCGCAGAGGGTAATGAATTTGACATAGCATGACGTGGCATTATGTGATACGTTGCAGGCACAGGGGATGATCGAAGAAGTTGAGAGCTACGGTGGGGCAGAGCAAGCCGACCAGCTGCGACTCCAGAAATAGAGACCTGATCTACACTCTCCCTCCCCCACCCTTCCCCCCTCCCCCACACACACTCCCCACCCCCATCTACCTATGCCCTCTCTGGCAGCCTGCCCACAGTCACTGCTCTGCTCAAAACTTGTGCATTTTACCACAAGTTGTAGTTTTGTTTGGTGATGAACCAGACCTCCATCATAAACCACGACCCTTTCTCCCTCATGCAAATACACCATGAAATCATTACTGTTACTCTTGACAAAAAAGAAGAAAAGAAAACTATTATGGTTGTTTCAACTGAATAATAACGGCTGTGTGGTAAAGCCATCTAATGGACTCCCCTCGTTTGAAACAAAGAATTACCGTTTGCAGACTTTGCCTGTTTGAAAACAGAAAGAAACAAGAGAAACAACCCTTTGCAAAAGGCTGCAGGAGTTCTTCCCCCTCTTGCTCATTGTGCGTGTATTCTTGCCTATAGAGATGTGATGAGAATGCCCGTTTCAAGACTGTTCAGAGAGTTTTGTGAAATCATTTTTTTTTTTTTGAAAGATCGTGTTCAGTCTTATGATCATTATTGAATAAGAATCAAGATGACGGCGAAAGAACAGAAATCACGATAGCATTCATTTGTTTTCAGATCTATGGTTGTCTTCTAACATGTTTGAAAATAAAAATGAGACACTTCTGTTGCCTTATCATTACACTGCAGATATCAGACCGGACAGTTAATGCATTATAAATAATCCCATTGCAAGCCTCACAAATAACACACCTGAAAATCAAAATGTCGAAACTGTATTGCAAAAAAAATCAAAACGTCCTGATATATGTAATAATTTTGTATTGGACTCTACAGATCATTGACTCTAGGCAGTTTATCATTGTGCATGTCTCCATCCACTTTGAATTCATTCATTTTCTACTGGAGAGTATATTGCGCCAGTGCACACACTTCAGAGGTAATCTCCCAAAAAGCAGACTAAAGATCATTTCATATTTAGTAGAAATGCAATCATGACAGCTTATGGAAAATATATTCTTGATGGCTGCTCTCCTGATGGTTCGGGACCCATTTTTTTTTCTTTTTTCAACAGACGCAGGGTTATTTCATTTCTTCTGATGTCGAGTGCTCATCAGTACTTGGGATTTAGATTTGTCCCCCCCCCCCCCCTCTTCCTCCTAAATGTTAATTAGAATCACTGAAAAGCTACAAGCCCCCACATTCTTTGTTCTTTCCCATTTTCGTCACTAATCATACAGATGTCCCAGGTTGTGAAGCAGCCCGAAGATTGTCACCCATGACCTGGTGTTCTTTGATCTCAATGTTTCCCCTTTGAATATCTTCATTCAGTCCACCACCGAATCTCAACAACTTCAACCTCTGGCCCCTTTCCTAGCCACCTTCTTGAAAGAAACTTGATCAGAACCATTTCGAAATGATTCTCTCCCTCTCCAGCAAATGTATTAATCATCGCACCTGAATCAGCTGGTACAGACCAAACTGTTAGCAGACAAATTTGATTGGCTGTAACCGTGGTAGGGATGCTCACAATCTGATTGGCTGTAGCTATGGTTTGAAGGTCTGCTCACAATCTGATTGGCTGTAACCATGATTTAAAGGAGTGCTCAAAATCTAAGCAACCGTGGAAGATGGCTGGTTGTAAATCGATTTAATGTTGCTTGTCACATGTCACATGTTACATGTTATTGACACAGGAAGAATACAGAGAGAGGGTGATTTTTTTTTAACAAAAAGAAAATGGGAATGGAGATTGGAGGAAAAGAGAGAAACAGACAGACTGACATACTGACAGGATGACGTGTGGATAAATGAAGATAAAAAAAGATTGACTAAAGACCAATCTTAATTGAACTGTGTAGTAGACGTTTATTTTACCCAAACAAGCAGTTAAACATACACAAAAATCATAGAAATCTACATAGCTACAATATTGTAAATGAAGATCTTATTTACACACAAAAAAGTAGTTATAAATATTAAAAAATCATAGAAATCTGCATAGCGACAATATTGCAAATGAAGATCTTCTGGTAAGAGGGACATTTAGATTGCATTCAAACAAAATATGCACAATAAGCAAATTAACTGAAATTTTTTTCGAATCGTTGAAGAGTAAGGTGTCTGTCAAAGACCTCAAGCTTTCTCAGGACCAGCATTATAACTGTGTAGCCCATCATCTCTCCCTCTCCAGCAAATGTATTAATCATTGCACAATTTCATCCTCCACGGTTGTGTTATTTCTTTGTGTTTATGCAGCGCCAACCGCTAGGGACCAGAAAGAAGATTCCATACTGTGATCTTGGATTTCTGATCGGACATTGATATTATATTTGGTTTGGGTGGCAGGGAAGAAAAGAAAATCATTGTACACCAAATCAGGCTGTAGGCGCATGCATTTATTAATTACAGAGAACAGTGTGTTTTTGGTTATTGAAAAAAATATAGTAACATTCAGACTCTGTGTCTGAATTGAATATATCTGTGTGTCTGACATTCCGTCCATGTTTACCTTTGTTTCTGTCATGATTAACTGACACATTATATAAACATAACATTGAAGTTTTGTTGTTGTTTGCTTTATTTTTTCATCAAATTTGTAATACATGTGCGTGAATGCATCATTTTCCCTTTTTGCCTTCTCTGCTAATTACGTTTTTGACTGATTTTTCTCTCCCTCCCAAAATTGTGGTCTTTCGTGTCCGTTGACGTTTGGAGTTGCAAGAATGTGGTCAGATGAATGTTGACTCGCATTGTGTACAAATGCCTCGTTTTCCTTTTTACAAGTGGTTATTATAAAAAACTTGAATTTAAAATAAACATGTCTCTGTATGTCTGGGAATTGGAAAGCTGCACTATACTGAGTGAGTGAGGTGCTTTTTTTTTTCTATGTCTTAATATGTATATGGTAATGATCTGAACAAAGACACTCAGTGACGTCAGGGAATGACGTCTCCAGCCGACTACAGAGGCCACACCAGGGTTTAACTCGTTCACGTCAATTTCACAGTTGTCCGTACAAGAGAATATCACAGAAATACAACACAGATGACCTAACTAAAAAAAAAAAAAAAAAAACTTTTAAAGTTTACAGTTATATGCCTTTTGTTTTTGTTGCTTTGCTGTGATGGTGATGGTTTGTTTTTGTTATTTCTTTGCTTTTGTTTGTTTTTTTTACCTAAATAATTTCGGCTTAGGAGGAATCAAAAAGCTGCTGATGACTTCCTCCGGTACCTTGCCGCAGTGAAGAGGAGGACGCACTCAGGCGCAGAGTTTGGTGCCTCTGTTTTGATGCCTCCGTCATGGGAGGCTTAAACGTATCGTAATCCTGTATCTGTGATGGAAGAGTTCATCATTACCCCCTTGTCTACTCGCACACCAAACATCCATGAACGATCTTCGCACAGGCTGCTGGACTCCACCCCAATCCTGTCCATACTGTTTCGCCGTTTCTCAGGTTCAAACATACATAGGTGACGATAGCAGACAAGGCTAAACCATCCCGTGAGAGTTAGGGGAGGAGACAGCTATACAATTCCACCACCAGAACGGAACACTACACTAATACCACCAGAACAATAGCATGACTAGCAGGGCAACAAAAAAAAAGCCTTTTCAATGTTTGGGGTTTTGAACTCGCATCATCTCACTGCGAACTCCATGATTTAGTCCCCGAGTTGACCAAGCATCCCCACCCCCATCCAAACACCCCTCCTTTCGTCACCCACCCCACCTTTCCCCATCCACCCCTCCTGTCCTCCCCGCCATTCTCTCTCGGACCACTGTTTAAATATTGTGTCATGATCGAAGTGTTCTGTCCACGGCCATTCGTTCAAGCCTCCAATTTTGAATACGTGTGGCTCAGTGTAGTATTCTCACAGCATTATCATCTGTCCTGTGTCCATGACTCTCGTGTCTCATCTGCTGCTCTAAGCAAAGAGATTCATTGTCACGTTTCTATTTGCATATATTGAATAAAATGAGATTATTCAAAATTGCTGGTGTTAGTTAACAAAAATTGTAAGGACGTGTGTGTGTGTGTGTGTGTGTGTGTGTGTGTGTGTGTGTGTGTGTGTGTGAGACAGACAGACAGACAGACAGAGACAGACAGACAGAAAGAGTGTGGTAGGCTTCACGGATCTTGACTAAGTGGCCCATGTGTATTATCGTTACAATATACTGCATTAAAGCCAAGTCGACCACTCAGAACCTTGTCAGGGCTGCCACCGCGTCAAAAGTGATTCATATCACTGAGTTCTGCCATAAGCACGTAAACGCGCGCGCGCGCGCGGGCACACACACACACACACACACACACACACACACACACACACACACACACACACACACACACACACACCATTTATAAAATGTACCACAATTAAGTAGCATAAACATTTAACCGAAACTTAAAGGTTTAATGTGTATAAACAAAGTGTATTGATGAACTGTACTGCACATATTATTACTCATCAGCCCACCCTGCAATTACTCATACACACGCGCGCGCGCGCGCTCGCACACGCACGCACGCACACACACGCGCGCGCGCACACACACACACACACACACACACACACACACACACACACACACACACACATACATACACACACACATACTCGCACACTCGCGCGCATATGCTTGCACACACACACGCGTACACACTCTTTCAAGAGATTAATTCTGATAAAACTACAACATCCTTTCTTGTCACAAATGTTTAATCATTAAAAATGTATGTATACGTACAGATAGATAGACAGATACACACAGATAGGCAGAAAGACAGACAGATATGGATAGCGAGAGAGAGAGAGAGAAAGAGGCAGACAGACAGATATACTCGGAGAGGGACAACTTTTCACATAGGCACAAGGCTGCGACCAAGTGATAGCAAAAACCACAAACGATGTCCATTTTTTTAAAGAAAGACACATAAGGTGGAGAAAAAAAAAGGGAAAGTGCTGAGAAACTGCAACCAGCAGTTTTTCAGTCTTACTACATAAAAGAGAGCCTGGAGTCGATTGTAACGCTTTTTCATATTTTATGTTTAAGCCAAACAAAAACTGGCGTCTCAAAACATTTTGCATTTTTGGACAATCAAAAACTGGTGTCTCAAAACATTTTGCATTTTTGGACATCTACGTTATTTGTGTTTTATAATGGCGGTTCGGTCAGTTTTGTTATCTACCACGTGTTGTCACAATTCTCGTGCAAATATAGTAACTAACTTGTAACAAACAGTGCTGTGGTGATGGTGATTCTACCACGACAATGTCATGGCTCTGCCATTGTTATACAAAAAGCTTAGATTAAGCTTCGCTCAGCTTAGTTTTCTTTAAAGGTCTAAAGTTGTTGTATTCGTTTTTGTAAGATAACACAAGACATTCAGTTATTTCATTGATGTTTCTTACGACGTGTGAACGCAATAACTGAAGAAAATCGATAACAAAAGGCAAAAAGTCTATCGCTTCGCATATCTGGAAACAATCATTATGCTATGATCGGGAATATTCCTTTCGTCATGATTGAGAACACTTCCTCTGCTTTGGGTCTGTCTGAGATAGGTCAGTATAGGTCCTGGACTGTGCGATAAACATGTTTGGGGTAAGGGGTTATCTTTTGACTAATACTTCGTGAGGTTTTTAGATACTGCGTTTTTGGGCCCTATTTCTAGCTCTGGTCTTGGACCTATATTAATAACAATTGACAATCCAGAGCAGGAAAATAGGCACTGAGCCATCAAACGAATGTAACAAAACACTTTAAAACAAACAAACAAACAAAAGTAGCCTCTACTAGCTGGCCTTCTTCAGACAGCACAAAAGCAAACAAACAATGGACATGAGCAAATGATAGGGAGGAAAGCCCAGGTGGACAAAGTCCTCAGTCTCTTTGAAAATCACTTAACAAGAGAATTTCTTTAGGAGGGGTTCGTGAGAAAATGGATGGGGCAGGAGGAGGAGGCGTCGGGGGTGGAGAAGGAGGTGGGGATGAAAAGGATAACGTTAAAGTGAAAACATGAAATACTTCACTGACAGCAATGGGAAGCACTGTGTGCTGTAATTGTAATGGAGCTTTTGTCTATGTCGGTCTAGTGTCAGCTTTCAATTTGTGCAAACACTAGGGTCAGAGCCGGATTTGGGTCAGAGGAAGGGACATCAAGTTAACTGTCAAGATTGATGTCAAATTCGCCAAACGGCTTTGGATATACTCTACGTTTCTAAAGAAGCTAATAGTTTTATATTTTGCGCGAGCGTGATTCAAACTCACAGCATGTGATTGTGAACTCGCTACTACCAGCTGAAAAAAAATCAGGCACCTGCCGAGTTGTTTGTTTCATTGTTCTTTGAATAAATACATTACACACACACACACACACACACACACGCACGCACGCACGCACGCACGCACGCACGCACGCAAAACACACACACACACACACACACACACACACACACACACACACACACACACACACACACACACACACACACAAATGAAAAAAAAAGTCAAATAAAAACATCTGCCTCTGTTCATTCAACAAAAACCGTATGATGTCCATGTCGAAGTTACTCCCATAAAAATATCTATGCTACTCCATTCCTCTCCCTATGTCACCACCTCCTTCAGCCCCCTCCCACCTCCACCCGCCTTCCTTCCCTACATGTGTGTATTTATACATACACCATTTATATAAGTCTGCAGTCATTGATTCACCTAATTACATAGATAGGCCTATAGACAGTGCTCGGGCTAAAACTTACCCCAGCATAATGGCTTGCTACTTTTCTTACTGTTGCATCTTAGCTGGCAAGGTTATTTCACTTTATTAAAGTATTTATTTTTCCTCTTTTAATCAACTGTTTTACACTATCATTACTATTATCTTCATCATTGTTTATTATGTATCTCATCTGTTTGTGTATTATTTTAGGAGGTGGATGGAGAGGTGTGGGGGGTTAAGGGGAGATGAGAGAGAGAGAGAGAGAGAGAGAGAGAGAGAGAGAGAGAGAGAGAGAGAGAGAGAGAGAGAGAGAGAGAGAATAAGGGCCAGGACTGAAATGGGGGAACTTTTTTTTTTTTAACCCAAACCGGAAGTACCCACAGTGGGAAGCTCATTACCCCCGTCACCGGTTTGTAAACAATATGGCCGATTTCGCAACCAAGTCTCCCGCCAGGACAAAGTTTTGAACAAAATATTTCCATAACAGGCATTCTTCGGAAAAGGTAAATCATTTACGTATTATTATTTCAAACAAAATAGCTGTTTTTACGTTATTATGAATAGTCTTGGTTAAGCTGGAAATTAAAGAAGTAAGGATTATTCTTATTGTTGTTCGGTTGGAAGCAATGGACTGTGTGACATAGTTCGTCCAAGAACAGACCATCGTAGTATTAGGTGTGTTGATAGAATTATTGGTCATACGACCGCAAGATGTTAATTCAAATATCGCAAAACAATAC
>JADBJO010000438.1:107500-117500 GCA_016801955.1 Conus betulinus
GGAGTAGGGTAGTGTGGAAGGGATACGTAGGAGGAACTCTTGATTAGGATGGCTGTAAAAAAAAAAAAAAAAAAGATTTTTGAGGTTGAATGAAGGAATGGGAATTTAACAGTCAGAACTTGTAAGTAACTGCTCAGTACTGAACATCTTCCCTTTAAGTGCCGGGATTTACTTAAAATCAGTGACAAGAATTTTTGTAAGTGCTTCTGTGATGAATCTCTTCACTGAAACTCTGAAAAAAAAAATGTTAGGGGAAGAACGCTGATATTTTTCATCTAATTTTATTTTAAAACTGATTTTACGTTGTTTGGTCTTCAAATGAGTCTTGGTTTTCAAATGATCATTTTGGTGTTGTTTAGTCTTTGTGCATTTGTGTGAATGTTTGTATTTCTAAATCATTGGGAGGTGTAATTTAACCCATTTACTTTTTTTTTTTTTTTTTTTTTTTTATTTTATTTGGGTTTTTTTTGCTATCAACTATGAGATTTTGTATGTGGATAGCTGGACTGTGAACAGTATTAACCACCACCTGCTTTATCTTTGTCGGAAAAAAAAAAGAAATGAACAGAAAAAGACTCATATTTTCTCATCAAGCAGTATTGTCAAGAAAGGTATACACGCTTCATTTCAGCTTCACATAGTACTTGTTTTATTTTACATTGTTTGTTAAAAGACTTTTCACCAGAGAAAATTTTTTCTTTTCTAACACTTGAACAACAAAACTGATGATGAATCTCTCCTTTCTCTTGGCAGAGTTCATGGCAAAGGCTGTAAAAACTGATGCCCACAACAAACAGTTGAAGTGGTACCCTTCTGGAGTCAGTGGTGTCACACTGAAAATAGACTCATTATCAATTCATGATGTAACGGTTTGGTCAGTTTAAAAATTCAACAAACTGACATAAAATGCCCAAGGCATGCAATCTATACATGATTCAGAAATTAATTTTGATAACTTTTTAACATAACTGAACAAATATGTTCATGAGCGTTATTGGTAAATTTCTGGGCTTTTTTTTTTATACAGTGTCACTAAATTTTCAGAGCTTGCTCCTTGATTGTTTGCATTTGTTTGATTTATATAGTATGAAGGTTGAGGAAGAGGAAGGAAAGAATTAGGCCCATCTTCTGTAAAGCTGTATGCTAGATATGACAAGTGTCTGACAGTTCACGACCATCCATGGTCATAAACTACAGAACTTTAGCTTGTTCAGTCAATTCTAAAAAAGAAAATGTATAAAAGCTGAGTGGACAACTTGGAAATTTTTCTTCTGTTTATCAGTAAATTCACTGGCAAGAGTTGCGTCATTTTTTTCACTGCAGTGTTCCCTTCATCGTGTGCATGTGTTTATTTGTCAGATCCACCACCTTTGCCCAAGTTTGATTGCCTCTGGAAGTGAGAATTGCCTTTCTTCTGCCGTCATATTTGGGAAAAATATGACCGTTAACCATTTCACAGAGAAAATTTACAATGTTTGGTGTACAGGAAGGAACTGCATGTAGTCAATTAAGTGGTCAAGTTAATGACATGTGTGGACTGAAGCTTGTGATAGCATAAAACAAAAATTTTATGTCTTTCATGAAGTTGTACCTTAATTAAACAAGTTGATGTTGACGTTCCAGATTTTGAACTTTGGTGGCATGCCAAACTTTGAGCTTGAGCACATTGGCATAGAGATAAGGGGAGCTTACTCTGAAGGAAGAATTGATGTCTCTGTCTTTCTAGTTAGCTGTACCCAAACTTGGTCAGAAAGTTGTTCAGCAAGTAATAGACAACCGACACTAATAAGGTTAGAATTTGTGTTTTCTGGTGTAGTGCAGCTGATAATGATGATGATAATTACAAATTTTCTGTGCAATCTCTTTTGCAGCAACAAAATACCATCCCTTGGCCCTATTCACACCAAGCTGAAGCCTGCTCACCTCACAACCACAACAGGCCCCTCTAGGAATGCTCCTCTGAAGGCTTCGCACCAAGTGGCCAGACCTCATCTGCCAGTTCTGCCTCTACCAGGACGCAGCACATGTCAGAAGAGAGCAGCTCCTCCAGAACTGGACTTGTACCAGACAAATCAGCCAGTTCAAATGGGAGAGGCTACCCTGAAATGGGCGAGAAAGAAGGCAAAAGGGAGGGGTCTGCCCTCCATAGCCGTATGCGCAGCGCTGCCCGCATGAAGGTCGTTCCTGTTGGAAGTGTCCATGAGCCACGAGTGGACTCTGCTGGCAGCCGATCGCTCATGCCCACTCCACCCCCTATGGAGGATGCACCACATGTCCCTAGGCCAGTTCTGCCCAGCGTTTCCGCAAAATGGTGATGAGCTACAGAGAAACCACATAGATCACAGAGGGAATCTTCTAGTCTGAAATGCGAGAACTGCTGAGCTTTAATAATTTCATTTTGACAATATGAAAAGAACACTGGGGTAGTGTGAAGAAACAAATTTCCTGCTGATGAAAAAGATTGCTTTTAAATCTCTTATTCAAAGCAAACAGTCTAGTATTGAGGCATGTCAAATTCCACAGAGTGGAATTTTGTTTGATATGGTCTCAGGAAAGTGATTTTGTTGTTATGATCACTTGAGTCTGTGATAGAACTGATTGGGTGTGCTGCATTTGTTGTCAGTTTAGTTCACATACTAACATAGTCAGTGCCAACATAGTCTATGTGTCTGCTTGTAGGATTTTTCATTATTGTTTTGAATACCACTCATGATAGCATTTTGAGGTGTGACTATGCATTCTTACTTTTAAAAGGGTGTTTTTGGATGAAATATTACCAACATTGAGTTGCATATAAACCATAAGACTGCTGAATATGTTGTATACACAAGACACTTGCGTGTCTGCATACGAGCATGTGATTATACAAATGTTTAACGATTATTGTCACATCAACGGCCTTTCTTTAATACTACTATGTTGCACAAGAATGCAGTATTATTTTTGCGTGTGAAACCTAATTTTTCATCTGTGATATTATGCTGGATATGTCAATTCATTATTGATTGATGAAACTGTAGCTTGTCTCAGTCTCTTCAAAATGTTTTGTATGGACATATTTTGTGTAGATGTATTTGAAATCTATGTACATATCTGTTAGTTAACATACATTTCAAGTAGTTTGATGAGCTTTTGTCCCTCTGTGCATGTGTATAGATATGTGCGTGTGTGTGGGGGATATCTTTTTTTTGATAGATTTTTGCGTATGTTCACGTTTTAAGTGACATTTCTTTTGACATATCAAGAGCAAATAAAGATAAGAACTATGCTTTTGCATAGAGAAACTGAGCTCGTGTTTGATATATGAGAACACTGAAGTCTTTCACAAATGGGATGGAGTGCTTGTGGATATTGTTAGTTTTGATTTTTTTTTTTGTAAAAAGGGAAGAAAAATATGACATTTTTATGTAAAGAATTGACCTCTCTTATCTAGAAACGTGCATGCAACTAAAAAAAAGTAGGAGCCGCTTTACAACAAAGTCGAATGCGCAATGAATGCGATAAAATGCCACTTATAATGAAATGGTTTGGGAGTCCCCAGTAGGCAATCGCACTAGTTTTGGCAAAGCAGCAGCCTCCCCATTTAGAATTTAAGCCAGATGTGTCAAAAGTGTTTATTTTGAATTCAGTAACTATTTCTTGGAAATGGTAAGTTTATTGCAAGTTACTTGGAAATGATTAGTTTACTGTAATGTATATATTATTCCTTGACATGGTCGCAAGCTATTTTAGGGAGATGGAGGAGTGCCCACATAGCATATGAAATGTAAAGCTTTCTTTGGATTGCTTTTAAACGGAAATTATACATTTGTGTTTATGTGGTTGACTTGCTGCATAACCTAGGATTGTTTATTTCACATAGATAGACTGAATGTACCCAATATTTTTTTTTCCTGTATTTTTTGTGTGGTAAACATCACCTCTGTAATTCGTAAGCAAAGAAGAAACCGTATTCCAATGTGCTGTAGTGCAAGTGATTGTCAAAACAGACCTGTCAACTTGCGTTGTCAAGTTCAGACACTTCGACAGGAGGAGAGATGCTAAAGGGATGGGGGTGGGGTGAAAGGGAAGGAGGGTGTCATGTTTTGATTGAATCGGCCATTTCATCATAGCGTCTGCAGTCTGTACTTCACAAGTCGCTTAAACACTATTCAAGATGTTTAAAGATATCCAGCAAAACAGAAGATACAAGAGGAAGAATATGAAATTGTGTCACCGACATTGGCAACCATTCTGGTTTCCAAAGAGAATTGTCCCTGGCAATTCACCATAAGCAGTTTCAACTGAGTTTCAGGTTAAGTCGCTGCTTGATATGGAAAATTTTTAGTGCATCAGTTCCTGTCAAATGTCACAAGCCTCATGTGCAAAACCGGAGTGCGTCTTGTCTTTCCAGCATATATTAAATCGTTCACAAGAATTACATCTGGTGAAAGTTGCTAAACAAAGTTAAAACAGAACAAGATTAAGTTTTCGTTCGTGGTCTGCTGCTACACCAGTGGCAAATGGCTTGAAAGGTTCAGATTTTGTGAGATAAAATCAGCATAATTTTCCCATTTCTTGGTGATTTGACTAGTCAAAATGACCAATATGAACCAGGAACATAAGCAAAAACTAACATGACAGGGAACCAGAGCAAGAACTATTGTCACCACAGAGGTGTCTCTCTGCACCTGTGGTTTTGGAAAACAGTCACATAGTTCCACCCCATTTAGTTGAAGACCTCTGATAGCCCTATAGTTCCTGAAGTTTGTCAATGAAAACCTGTGTAAGCTGGACCCACCCATCAATACCTTCAGTCACATGCACCCCCTCCCCCCTTCAGTTGACAAATGAAGGTTTTAAAGATAAAATGCATTTTCCATACATAGAATTGCTATGATCCACGAAAACATTTGGGCTTTGTTCTGCAACACATTTATCACTTACAAATTAAAATTATAGATGCAGTGATGATGAAAAGGATGGCTTTGTAGGTTATAAAGCTTTCCGTGAAAGGTATTTAGAATACATGAGTTGTCTTAAATCAATCAAAAGCTTTCTTGCTACAAAGAATATCAGAAGATAGCAAACGCAATGAAAAGACAAACGTACAAATAATAGCAAATGTTAAAAAAGGTTAAAAATTTCCACAATGTTTTACTAGAGCCAATTAGTATATTTCGCAAATGTTAATATGGACTAGGATAGAACACTAAAATATTTTCTTAAAAATAAAAATAAAGGAAGTCAGATATTTTGAAAAAGAGAATTACAAATAGTGACAATTGTACTTTTTGTAGAAATGAGAAAGTCAGCCAGACATTATTTCTGAATGCAACTATAGTATAGATCAAAACCTTTCAGTTTCATGCCGCATTGTTCAAGGCTGTCCATTGTATAGAAATGTAATGTGTGTGTGTGTGTGTGTGTGTGTGTGTGTGTGTGCAAGTACGTTTGTAAATGAGTATGTGTGTACATGTGTAGGTATATGTTCATATGTGTATGTAAGTGTATTTTTTTTTTAAATCCAGTAGTTAAAAATATTTATGTATCATCAGTTTAATGTATATCTGAAAATCTCTGCGCACTGTCTTCTTTCTGCGCATCGGTATTTGTCCTGTTATTTGAATATTGAATAAAATATGGTCATAGTCCATGATCACTCAAGGTCCTTTCCAAACTTTAGCCCTTACTGAAAACAAAGATCTTGATTACAGTGGATTTTTAAATGGAACAAGGCTAATTCATTTTTTTTCTCTCACAACTTACTTAACATTTTAATACTGTGGCCGTGAAATTGCTAGACAGACAGACAGAACAGAGAATGAGTGACTGAGAGAGACAAATACGGACAGACAGATGGACAGACAAACATTAAGAAGGAAGAGAGAGGGTGGGAGAGAGAGGAATAGACAGACAGAAGACAAGACAGTCAGAGAAACGAACTGTAAAAAAAAAAAAAAAAAAATCGCAGCAGCACCGAAAGAAAAAAATATTTCATTGCATTAACAAATGTGATTTGTTTTGTTTGAAACTGGTAGTTATCCAGATGACAGCATTTACACCAGCACCGGAGACATGGCAGCCGCCCTGGAACAAACAAAAAAAATTTTGTTGTAAATTCTGAGGTGACTGAGTGCTTAAAAAACAAAATAATAAAGCAAAGCTGAATGCAAAGGAAAGACAAAAATTGTGGTCAGTGTTTTAATCTGACTGGGTTAATTCGAAAATAGTTTTGTTCCCCCCCCCCCCCCCCCCCCTTCCCCAATCTTCCACACACACACCCAAATCTTATTGACATTTTCTGGTCTGCACTATGAGGCCCCGACAATGCTGGTTGTGCATCCTAAAGGTCAACCATATCATCAGGAAGAAGACATGACAAAAAAAAAAAAAAAAATGTATGCGTACACATACCCCCCTCCCCCCCCCCCCCCCACCCCCCCATTTTCTCAGCCACTGAACGTAATTTCTACGCAGAGTATGCGTGTACAAATCTTCCAGAATTTGTGTGAGTGTGTATGCATCGCATGTGTACGAGGTCCTTTTCATCTCCCATCACCATGAGAGGGAAGAGGGATACATGATCTTGTAGGATATACGTCAAGGGTCTCATGTATATTCCTTCACAGATGTGTGACATGTACATCAGGCCTAAGCACTAATCAGACCTTGGTTACTTACCTACCATTGTCTGTGCCACTGTTATTATTGTGTGTGTTTGTGCTCACGTGTGCGTGTATGTGGATGGGTAGGAGCCTCTGAGTGAATGTCAGTGTGTGTGTGTGTGTGTGTGTGTGCGGGCGCACGCGCGTGCTTGCATGATCTGTGGGCTTGTGTGAGCATGTTCCTGCACATACTACGTGTGTGTGCGTACATCCATGAGTGTTGGAACTGTGTATGCACGTCTGTGTACATGGCGTACATGCGTAAATGCATGCATGCATGTGTGTGTGTATGTGTGCATTTGCACATGCCTGCATTTGCTCATATAGGCTAAGTGCACACGTACATGTGTGTGTGTGTGCATGCGTGTGACATGTGCGCGAGTGCTTGCATGCGTGGGTGCATGTGTGTGCATACTTTTTTGGGGGGGGGGGGGGGGGGGGTGGGGAAGCGGGGGTTGTGTGTGTGTGTGTGTGTGTGTGGGGGGGGGGGGGGTCAAATTAGTGTTCAGAAGGTGACAGGGTTGTTATTGATCAGTCATAGCAATAATAATGGTGAAGATGGGACAGGTTTTAGATAGACGGTTCCAGCAGGTCCAAAGCACGGCAGTCTGGTCCACGTGAAGAAGTGGGTGGTGTTAGCCTACATCTATGAGACAAAGGCACGGTGTAGGAGCGGTCACTATTTGATCTGATATGTGTCCACCGAGGTCTGGGTTGACAATTAGTAGTTGCAGGTATGGGACGAATGAGTGGTCTAACGCTTCTCGAAATGATCATTAACTCAGTGACTGGGGAAGGACTGCCTGCACCATTCCCTCAAACATGATGGGAGGGAGGAGCCAGGGGGGGGGGGGGGGGGGGGGGGGGGGGGGATCTGAGAGGTTAACCCGTCGTGTTGGCGCGACGGCCGCAGTGGGTTTATTCGACGTGCGCAGCGAGCAAAATCAAGACCGCCGCGGTCTAAATAGCCTTCGGGAATTACGTCCCTTTATAGAATGGCAACCGGTAAACGATACGCTTTGAACATCAAGAGTTATCGTTGAGTTTGTTACCAAATGACTGAAATAGTAATTGTAATTGGCAGTGCTTTATCACAGCCATGGCATAATGAATGCAGTCTCTGGCTGCTGTTTCAGCATCAGCGCGCAAACGCACGTGCCTGTGTTTCAACTGTTCATGTAATCGCACTTCCTGCTCTAGTGCATAGCGAGTTCAGAGGTGATAGTTGTACATGAACTTAAAAAAATTGAGGATGCTTAGGCCTTCAATTTTCACTCTACCACAGCTGTTGTTTGCAAGGGAGAAACACTGCCGGCAAGTACTTGTTAATGATGTAACGTTAGGTGCAAATGTAAACTTTTGAACTAGTGTGCCATTTTTTTTTTTTTTTTTTTTTTTTTGTTGTGGGACTCAAAATTGATCAGACTTCACCAGTCTCGGTGACTACTCTCTCTCTCTCTCTCTCTCTCTCTCTCATGCGCACGCGTGCACGCGCACCCAGTTTTCCATTTTGTATCAGTGATCAGTGGTTGACCTGTATTTGATTTCATATTCCCTTTCTTTTTATACACATAAGTGATTGTCATCCACAACATAAGTGAATTATCCTGTGCTCCGGGAATTTTATTAACTGAGCATGCCTCTCAAAAATATGATGATACCGAAATTGTTTTCGCTTGGATTCCTGGGCATGTTGATATTCTCTGGGTAATGAAATTGCTAATCAGCAAGCCAAGAATGGCTTCTCAAACACACCCGTTCTTGTACAGATCTGAAACCCATAACTTAAAGATAGGCCAAAAAGAGCTTATGTTGTGGCAAGAGAAACGTAATGTACAAACAACAAACTGTTTCAGATTTGACTAGATCTTAAGGGATGCCATTCACTTGTCTCCAGAAGACATACTGAAAAAATTGCTTGTACTAGCAGATTGTGTACTGATCACACATGTTTTACACATTCTTGTCATATAAAAGTCCAAGTGGCTGCTTTGTATCAAACATAATTTTTACAGAGTGATAGGATCGGTATTTCAGAATAAAAATACACACATTTTACAGGCAAAAATATCAAAACCTTAGCCAAGACAGTCCATCCCTTTACATTACCATCAAAAACATTGAACTTTCTAGTCACAACTAAAGTGTTAGGAATCACTATCGAGAGCAGTATGTCTTGGTTTAGATATTAGGAAATTCTGTCAAAAAATCTTGTAGCAAAGTGCTATTTCGGTGTTGGCTTTATAGATACTCTCTTGTTGCTAGATCCTCTGCTTGATATTCCTATCTGCTCCTCCTTGCCTATGGTGTGTGTGTGTGTGTGTGTGTGTGTGTGTGTTTTTGAGAGAGAGAAAGAAAGAGAGAGCTTTAGCTGTATAGGACAGTTTTTCGTTTCATATGCAACTCCCCCAGAACAAAAGCTTCTTTCCATCAAACATTAGAGTTGATTCATTGAAATCTAATAACACTCTGATTTCTCATGGCATATTAGACCGTTTCCAATATTTTCTTTAAGTTTAACAAAACTTTTGATTTAATATTGAATAGGAAAAACTTTTGTGTTGAAGGGGTGCAGGGTGAAGAGGAGAAGAGGGTGCGGGGAAGAGAGAAGGGGTAGGATGGGGTGGGGGGTGGGGGGAGAGGTTGGGAGGGGGATATCAGAGGAAAACCTTCAATGATATAGGCACAGACAAGGGAAAGCGAGTGGGAGAATATTAAGAAGGGGAGTATCAAACTGGGGAAGTGCCAAGCAGTGATAGATAGGGGGAGTATTGAGCAGCATTGAGCTTGAGGAGCATGGTACTGGGGGAGCATAAGTATGCTCATGCTACATCAGCCCAGCGCTATGAGAAGGGTACTCAAGAAAGTGTAGACCTCCACTGACATCAGTTTTGGACCATCATGTTGTTCCAGTTACACATCTTAGACATGCACCAAATTTAAGTGATTTGTCTTTTGACTTTTTTCCATCTTTCGACTAAATTTCATTGAAATACATTTCACAGTCGTCTTTGGATATTCTTGCTGGCAAGCAAACAAAGGGACATGTGAAAGACAGTATAACTTCCTTAGCCAGGATAAGAATACAGAATGTTTTCAGAATCTCATGCTAGTAAATTATGATCACTCATGCAGCCAAAATATGTTGAGTATGCCTTAAACTCTGGATTCAGATAGTGATGATGTGCTACCATTGATTAGCATTCTAAAAGAAGGTGTCAAGTAATAATTGATAAACCCTCACTGGTGGTGGGATTAGAAACTGGCATAAGTCCTTCCACTCAACTCCAAATCTTTAATGTATTCCTTATGTGTATGAAATACACTATGTCAACGCTCCCTGGTTTTCAATG